>JABUQX010072773.1:0-19024 GCA_015478945.1 Trachelipus rathkii
TGTTGTGCCCTTCGTTCGGCCCCTGAATTTGGGTGGTGTTTAACCGTTTCGCATTTATCGGCAAAAACGCTTTCGCGTTTTCGTGCGCCGCTTCAATATATATATATATATATATATATATATATATATATATATATATATATATATATATATATATATATATATATATATATATATATATATATATATATATATAGTAAGCAGCTTTGGGGAGGCCGAGCAGAGTGGGCAACGCCTACTTGCCTTAGTGAGCCCAAAAAATATTAAAAAGTCAGCATATATATATATATATATATATATATATATATATATATATATATATATATATATATATATATATATATATATATAATATATTTATATATATATATATATATATATATATATATATATAATGATATCGTTCGAAGGCTAGCTTTAAGATGCCGGCATCAATTTCTACTCGATTCCTTTTTTAAAAGTAGCGATCGGTGGCAATTGTTACTTCTCTGAGTCAAAAAAATAGTTCCTTATTCTCTAAGGCTAGGCAACTTTGGATGTGCCTGACGACTCAGTAGCAGTCATTTTTTTTTTCAAATAATCCCTATTTAAATTGCATTAGCAAGAAAAAATAATAATATTATATTAATAACATAATTATAATAATTAACTAATTAATAATTTTATGCTAACTTGATCATCTCTTATACCGACTTATTTAATTCATAATTTCATTTAAAATCATTGACTCAATCAGAGTCTGAGAAAACGCGCTTGAGTCAGACTCTTCCTCGGCTACTTTGTAGCATGCCTCTGCAGACCAGCAGTAGATCCATTTTCATGTTATTAATGGGAAGGATTTTGTGTGGAGTTTAGTTAGTAATAATACGATTTTCATATTATTTATTATATTAATTAATTACTGATTTTGTGTGTTTCTAATAAAATTGAGCTGTTAGTTTTATAAATACGGTGATATTGGAATGGTATTCGATTTAAGTTTCATTAAAAAATACTAAATTCTTTTTCGAGTGTTGTAGGCCTATTGAAATTCAAATGTTAGAATATGTGAAATACAGTGAGTGATTCATATATGAAACCATTCATTCTCTTGCATTGTCGCTAACATATATATATATATATATATATATATATATATATATATATATAGATATATATATATATATATATATCTATATGCTGCTATATATATATATATATATATATATATATATATATTTTTGATTTGCCTACTCGAGAATTTTGACCAGAGCCTCCACTGATATATATATATATATATATATATATATATATATATATATATATATATATATATATATATATATATATATATATATATATATATATATATATATATAGATGTGTTCTTCCCGCTATCTCTATATATATATATATATATATATATATATATATATATATATATATATATATATAACGTATTTTTGAAAAATCAAAAGGAACCCAGCAATCCTATATTTTAAGAGCTGAAAACATTAACTATGGTAATTTCTCCCTACTTTCCCTATATACAAGCAAATATTCAGAAATTGAAAATAGAATTGGTAGTACCTTGGTTATTTTATCAGCTTGAACATCTGGTAAAGAAAAATTCTTCGGGTTCTGATAATTTATCCTGGAGATTGATCTGGAAAATTCCATAAAAATATTGTAATTTGGAATGATATATATATATATATATATATTTATATATATATATATATAACTCTATATATATATATATATATACTTTATATATATATATATATATATATATATATATATATATATGGTGGAAAAAGAATTGCCCACATCGTATGACCTACGTGTCGTAGAAGGCGACAAAGGGACGGTGGTAGTTGGGTTGACTGCCTACTCCCATTTATATTTTGCCAGGAATGCTAATGCATGCCCCGGAGAAGTTCGTGATCGCCGTAAACGGCCCTCTACCTTTCGGTTAAAATATATGAATCGTATGGGTACATGGAATGTCAGAGGAATAAATGTTGAGAAGAGGAGAGAGGTGATGGATGTATTTAGAAAGGGCAAATTTAATTTGCTCGCTGTGACAGAAACTAAGATGAAAGGAAACGGTGAAAGTGAGTGGTGTGATGTGAAATGTGTGTGTGCTGGTGTGGAAAGAAATGAGATGGTGTCGCATTTATTTTATAATTGCTTTATCTGTCACGATTGTGATCAGTATCGTTTCTTAAGGGGGGCGGATGATTGTATTCACGAGTATCTAGCTTGAATTTGTATTTGAGGAGATCGTGGGTGCATTACTCATCTTTTGTAAATAATAGTCTTAAAAGACAATATTGTACATATAAAAATAGAATTAACTATTATGTATTCAATATGCATTTCAATATACCATATCATAATGCAATATTATGGCACTGTATTAAAATCGTCATTACAACCAATCAGCAAACTCTATTTCGGAAGTGTGGCGTGACGTCACCCTTGACATATTCGGAAGAAATATTTTCGCTTTCATTGTATATATTTATAATTCCATCATTAAAGGATCTAAAATACTTGCATCCAATTCAAAATTATGATGACGAAAAACAATATATTAATAAAACTGGTTTCTCATATCATCAAATAACTCTGGAACAAAATTTTAAAAAAATGATTGAAGTTTTAAAGACACATGGTTCAATTTTATCTGAGAAATGACATCCTTCATTATAGAGCTGTAAAATTTTGTTACAAATTATGCAATTTAAGGATAAAGAACTGAAGTGTCTGTTACAATAGCGACTTTGTAAAAAAAGTGTTACAAATTCAACTCCAAGAAAGAGACAGATTAGAAAAGTCAATTAGAGAGGAATAGTAGATAAAAACAGAAAAGAAAAGGAAAGTGAGAAGTAACAGAGGAGAGACAGAGGAAAAATTGAATATCTGAGAAACTTATTCTTGTTAGCTTTCATGATTTTCTGTTAAGAAAATAGCTACAGAAATGATAGCGAAGATGATTTGGATGATTGTGAACTGCATAATCGAAACATACTGTGAGAGTTTGGTGCGACTTCAAGTGGCTTGTTAGACCTGCCCATAATAGTTTTCAGCATATTCACTAGTGCTACTCAAGCATGTGAAGAGCTTATTCTTATACCTAGAAGATGATTTTCTGGAGAAATTTCTAGAAAAAAATAAGAAGTCTAGACAAGAAGATTCTAGCAACACTGAAATGTGAAATCCCTACAAACGGAGTGCATATCAAGGACTAGAAAAACTTTGCGCCAAAGCAACAATTTTCGGGGGAATGTAGAAATTAGATTTGAGAATACGAAGCCGGAAAGGTTTAAGGAGGTGCACCTATATATTTGTGTCTTCTTGGAAATGTAGAGGTGAGGTGAAGGTAAATAGAAAGTTGATGAACACGATGCAAACAATCTACCCCTGATTATCAGCTTTTTTTCAGTAGACAAGAAGTAGAGTCTGGCTTACGGAAGTAAATCTCTGATTCACTAAGCATAATTCATTTAACGGAGAATGACAATATTGAAAAAGAACGCATGCCAAATCTCAAATGCGGAAGAAGTTTTTTATAGGCTCACTCTTAAGTTTTGTCATTGTTAGGAAGGATTTACTGTTGTAAGGAAAAAACAAATATTACTATTCTTCAAAAAATATTATATTTTTACACAAATTAGGCTTAAAATGAAATGATGTTAAGAAAGATACAAAAGATCGGTTGAGTTTGAATACTTTTTAACATCTCCGAAGATTGTTGTACGGAGTTATAGAATAGATTTTATTAAAAAGATAGATATGGTAACATGAGTTTCTGAGTCATTGAGAGAGAGGAGATAGAGTAGAATAGAGAGAGTAGTAAAGACAAGAGAAGATGAGTAGGAGAGAGGAAGAGAGAGGAGAGCAGAGTAGGACGTAGAGCACATATAAGAAACTGATAGCAGGGAAACAAATAGGAATGAGAGAGACAGAAAAGGAAAAATAGAAGGAGGTAGATAAACAAAATATGGAGAAATTCATTACACGTAGTTTTTTTAGACCTGAGAGGCATCAATCATATCATCGGGTATATGTTGTTGTGTAAACAAGCAATGATGATTTGCTCTATATGTGTAAAAAGATAAAAATGGACCAAAAATCAGATAGAATGTATCGGCCAAAGAAAAGAAAGATAAAGACGAACACGAGATGAAGCAGATCTTATAGAGAGGTTTAAATGAAAGAGCTTTAATAAGAAAGAAAAAAAAAATGTAGATGGAGAGAACATAATTTCTACGACCACCAACTAATACTTTATTTCTCCTCATAACGGTTATAAAAACAGTAATTTGACTCCGAAAGTCAATAAAGGTAAGTGAGTACTACGATGCTTGTCTTCCATCAGTTATTTTAAATTTCTAATATCTAAAGTAATTCTTAATGGTACCTTATATAATAAATATCTTCAACAATTTCAATAAATCGATTTCCCTTACCTTTTCTATTCACACTTCTCTCCATAGTAAGCCTTACTATTTAGTGTTGGACGAAACATACTTAGGTAAGTCCAAATATTTGTACCATATAATGGTTATATAATTAGATGTATTATAGATACTTAATATAATTTTAAATATAATTAATATAGATCTCTATGACAATAAGATATATATGACAATTATATGGCTAGATAAATGATATTACTGTTGAGTAATTATCGAGGAGATATTGATATATCATTATGATTATATATATATATATATACGTATATCATAATAACAATTAAGGTATTAGGCAGTCGGTTAAATTATATAATGATTATAAGTTAAATAAGTAGAATAAATAATAACTATATCATGTTAATACTAAAATATTTGTAAATGGTCCTATTGAATAACCGATGGGTATAATAAATGAAAACCCTTTCCAAGCCTTGAGATGGTACTACTAGCAAAAAGAAAAAATCCATTAGGATGGTGTTGACCACTATATCTTTACAAAATATCAAAATTCGATTTTATGCCTGAGAAGGCAACCCAATCTTATATAAACGCTTTGTGGCTCTGAAAAGCTCCGTTATAAACTCTATCATAAATAAGAGGAAAATGAAGGGCGTGTCTTGGATCGAACGATAATACCTCCATACCGACCGGGCCACTACTACCTTCAGAGCTTTAATACCAACTATCGGTAGTATTCATGTAATTTCGTTGGCAATTGAGCGTTTTCGAACGGTGTTCTTTCGATAATGAAATATTGGTTTTTTAAATCGAGATATTTTTAATTTAAGTGATATTCAAAGAATGAATTGTTGCAAATAATCGAATAAACGCAAACAATTCACCATTTATGTATATTTGAATGGTCCTAATGGGGTTTGTGAGTGCCCTTATACCCTTGAGAATGGAGTAATTTAATTCCAAGAGTGGTTTACCTCACTTGACCCAATGATTAATAAAAGGAATACCCATCACTATATTATAACCTCTGAAAGCTTAGCTTTCCCCAAGAGGAAGATGAGGCCTGGTCGTCGAGACACAACTAACCTCCTAAGGGCCATCACCATCTAAACACTCGTGGTCAGCGGCCAACTCTGTGGTAATTTTTAATTCGGAGAACATTATTATGGATATTAATAAAAGATATTGTGCAATAAAGCAAACAAATTAATATGTATTAATTTTATTGCTTAATGGTCCTGAGAGGAGGTTTGAGCCCTTACCTGAACTTGAGATGTGTGTACTGGTTATTATCCAAGATGTGATAACCCATAATTCTGACCAAACGGAATTAAGTCTACCCAATGAGAAACCTAACATCATTTAATACAATAAATTCTGAAAGCTTAGCGTCCACAAGAGGAGTTGAGGAGAATGTGTACTTAGGATCACCTAACCTCCGAACGGGCCTTACCGGCACTAACAACCTCGGTCAGGGGCAACAATGCAGATAATATTTTATTTCGGATAATGAATAATACATTATAAAAGTTTTCAAGATATTATTATTGTGAATTGAGCGAAAAAATTATATTTTATAAATTTTGTAATAGGTCACTTAAAGTTTAATTGAGGTAAAAACACTTCTTGGAGTACACTATCTCAGGAAAGGAGCTTCTGGGGTTACGTTTAAATCCTATCAGACATTATAGTTTTATATATAGAACAAATAATTGTTTGTCGATTTATTGCACATAATATAATTTTGAGGAACACCCTATATAATGTCCAGATTAAAAATACTCATAATACAGTGAGTTTGCCGCATGACCCGAGTGATTATAGCAGTGGAGATGCCCGTAGTGAGGTTATTAGGTGTCCAAAACACGCCTTAAATCTCTCTGGGAAGAATGTAGCATCTCAACAAGGTATAATGAATGGGTGTTCCCTTTTAGCTAATACTTGGTTCAAGAAGTATCACTACTTGGTAGTACGACTCAATAGCGTAAGGGCTCAAATCCGCACTTTTAAGGACCATTACAAATAAGTATCAATTTTTGTGTTGCATTTATTGCCACAATAATTCTTTGAAATACCAGAGATAATATGTTCTCTTTTAAAAAATACCACTTTCAGATAGTTGCCCTTGAGCAAGTGTATAGAATGAATGATCACCCGTAGGAGGTTAGTTGTCAAGACAAGCCTCACTCTCTTGGGAAGCTAAGCTTTCCAGAAGGTAAAATGATGGGTTTCCTTTTAGCATATCGTGGTCTCGAGGTAAACATCACATTGGAGTACCATCCTTCAATGGTAAGGGTTTCTACAACCCACTTAGGACCTATTACAAATATATAAATGAGAATATGAAGTATTGCGTTTAAATTGCACAAATTTTATTCTTGTGAAATTACTTATTATATATATGTTTGGTATATAGTTATACTATCCTAAAGGTCTATATATATAGAATATAATACTTACATATGAAATCAATATATAATATGTATAGGGATGTTCACATATAAACTAATAAGATACGTGAATTATATTCTTACAAAATATTGTATTAATACATAGATACTCTATTGAGTAGTATATAAAATAGTAACCTATAATAATTATATAAAATAATATAATTATATATACTTTTATTTTTTATGTTTAGTTCAATGTAACAGTACTCTGTGCAACAATTATCACGGCCTACAGAGAATCCAGGACAAAGAACTATGATTGAACTTATCAATAACAAATGGTTGAAAATTTGTTGCTATGGCCCTCAAATTTAATGAAATGGTGTGATTGGATTTGGGCGAAAGAAAATTTTCAGTCGAAATAAAATTAAAAAAACTAATTAAACTAAGACTATTACTCCATAATTATAAATTGTCCCATAATTGAATATTGCATAGAAGCAAATTATGATCATAGCCTAAAATAATTTAGTCTTGAAGATAAGAGAAAATAGAGTTTACTCTTTAAAGTTGGGAGAATTCAGAATAAGATATGGTATAGACCTTATATATGAAGTGTGTATTTCGTGACACATTAAGTCAGGAAAGAGTCAAGGAACTGCGCGAATAGGGTTCCAGTGCGTCAAAATCAAAATGAAGACGTAATTGGTGAACAGGTCACGAATGAGTATTAGTGGCGCGACAGCAGGCAAAAATTTAGCACAAGATTGTGATATGAGGGTTTCCGTGAAATTTAGTGACTGTAAGTCCGCATGATGGTGTGGCCATACGTCGCAAGACGTCGCACAATTACAATTTAATTCGTCGTCAACGCGCATTTCGTCTGTGAGAGGAAGACTACTCACCAGATGATCATTCGCGTCGTTTATATTCTTGTTCATCGCCTCGCTAGCGAGACACTCATAACACCACCACTCTTTGATCCAAATACAGACGGAGCCCTTGGTCGATGGTAGATAATAATCAGCTTGATGGGGTGACGTGATCCATAAAGTCTGAAATGAGCATATCTCATGGATAGGTACCATAAAACAGCTTCCGAGAAAAGAAGAGGCGGCCATTTTAAACCTTTTCCTCTCAAGCGATTTCCGCTGCCCACTAATTCCAACCCTATGAAGATTAGTGTTCAACATAGTATAGATTTTGTTTTCTTACGAGTATGACAAAAGATATGTTTGACACAGTAGGATACCATTGTGTTTTTAGCAATAGGAAGATTTAAGCGCCCTAAGGTGAGCGCGAGCGAACATGGAAAAAATGACTATATCAGAGTGGGTCCCTTAGTTAAAGAAATAGATTTCGAGAAAGGAGCAATTCACAATATAAGCTTACTAATTTATCTGCGTAAAAATCGAAAGCATGAAATGAGAAAGGTATGGGAGAGGGTTGCTGTTACAGATAAGACAGCAGACGCATCTAATTACTGTGTCCTCTGTTATTTAAGAACCGTCAGTAACTCTGAAGTAAAATCCACTGTCATATATGTGTGATGAGACAGAAAATTGTGCCATTAAACATTTGCACGGGGATAGACTATGATTGGTGAGAAAAAGTCAGGACTGAAGTAAATGGTGGGAGGAAAGAATAGAAATTTGTATACTCTTCATCAATGCCAAAGAGATGTAATGAGAGTTTAAGTATACTATATAAACTTAAGTGTTTGCAAATGGCCAGTAAGAAAGAGATTTCATAGGGTAAATCTCTCAGAGAAGATATCGAACCGTTAGATGAGCAGATGGTTTTAGTGGTAAACACATGATGTATTATTTTTCTATCAAAAGAGAAGAGTAACATTCTAGCACGGATTCAACTTCAAGGTTTATAACCTCACGAAGGAATAGAATGAATAGTTCTGCTAAGTGGATAATAAAAGAGCTACCATATCTGTATTTTGGATGGATCTAACAGGTGTAGTAGATGTATGCAAGGAGGATTAACATATATCTACGCGGTACCATAATCCCACTTCGAGTGAGATTGCTTAGTCGTTAATATAATAAAAATTAAATAATAGTAAAATACATATATAAATAATGAAATAATGAACTAATAATATATAATTTCTCTATACTATAATTATATAATAAAAAATTAAATATAATAATATAAATATTAATAATATATAAAATTAACATAATAATTATATACTAATTTAATAATTAAATAATATCTAATAATAATTAACATTTGATAATATATAATAATATAATAATATATAAATAATAATAATTAATAATATATAATAATGAATATAATTTAATAATAATATAATAATAATAAAAATAATATATTAAATAATTAATAAAAATTAATAATAATAAATAATTAATAATAATAAAATAATTAATAATAATTTAATAATAATAATAAGAAGAAGAGAATAATAATAATAAGAAGAAGAAGAATAATAAAAATACTAAAAAAAAATTATATTTTTTATTTTTTTGCTGCCAAGGATATTTATTCGAATTTAGAGTAAATTATAATACTATGGGTATAGGGCTATTTCAGAAATGAAATTAGTTTTCCAAGATTGGCCCTAGTTCTTGAGATATACAGGGTGTTCCAGATATACTTTTATACAAATATCTTTTTCTACAAATATTTTATCAATAATTAAATTCTAGTTTTATTTCTTTTTAAGGGGCTTACCTTTTATATATACTTCTATGTTTTTTTCTATTTTCAGAACACGAAAATAATGTTTAGTTATTCTTTAAATTTCATCACGAGAAACCTTTGTTTGAATAACTCCCCCTGTCATTGCTGCTACATACTAAAGTGGATGAATTATTCTTTACTAAGAAGTAAGTAGAACCAAAAGATATGTAAATATTACTTTACCAAATTTTTAACTTATGAGTAGAGGGCAAGTATAATGCTGGCATAGACTCTATGGAATGAAAAATTAAACAGGAGACTCTCAAGATAATTCTTGGCTCCCCATATGGGTGAAACTTGTTGTCAAACTGTGGTCGAAAAATCTACGGTCAGTGGAATCCCAAATGGGACCGAAGACACACAGGTTTACAATTTGTGTGCCTATGGGATGGCGGGAGCCAAAAGAATCACACAGTGACTGTTTTTTTGTTTGGTTAATGTGAAAGGTATCAATCGTTACAAGAAATGTAAATTTGAGTATCCGGATTTGGAACAGCAAGGCGACCTGTAACACACTCCGACGATGTCCCCATCCCAGTGTTCAACACTCCCAGACCTAACATTGTCTGATGAAGAAGATATCCGGGAGATTGGGTGTGCACACGTGCAGATAGTGGTAGTGGTAGTAAATATGAAGAAAGTACTTCTTACACAGCAACAGTTCTCCCGGAAGAATCAATGATTTAGTACGAGAGTAAGTCTCTCCAAAGCAAAGATTCTGAGCTTTTAGCATCTAGACTAAGTGAAAAGAACTGTCTCAAGGCCGAATGTAATAACTTTTTCTTTTTTGAACAGAAGAATGAAACTAAGGTAGACTAATCCAATTTCATTGAAGTAATGAAGACCTAGTATAACTGAATGTATACATTCTCCTTTGAGCACTCCTTCCTCCAAATGGGGTTAATCTGATCACTCCTTAAATACACCTCCTTATTACTAATTTTCCCATTTTTTTGAGTTAGTTAACACAGATAGATAATGGACGATTGTGGTTATTATGGATAGTTCACATTCCTGCAAAAGCAATAATTTCCGAAGTGTGTGTTATTGGAAACAATGGCAATAGTTAGGCATCGATCCCCCATAGGTCACTCAACAAAACTAAAGAGGAATAATGAAAATATATTAGCAATAAGTATTCTTTTAGTAAGCTTAAGATAGGAGTATACATAGAACACCTTAAGTGATCATATAAATTGCGTTAGACTTTTTTGACAAAATGGTCAACACTTATCTACTCTAATGGGAACACAGCCATTCTAACAGAGCCGCATATATCTTAGAAAATACCCTTGTTTATCATAGTAGCATGTTGATTATGTAGGTCGCCTTATATACTGAAGACACTGGAGAAAATTATCAGAGAAAGTTGTATGGCCTGCCCTTAGGGAAAATATATGGACTGTAGGTGCATATCAATACATCACTTAATCGAATCTCCAGCTGGTTGACAGGTTGGAAAAATTAATTTTCCCAACCCACTCCACATCAAACTAAGACTGATGAAGCAATTTTTGTGAGGGCCCTGAACAAAGATGGTGAATGTTTTATCAATATTATTGATTGCCACGCACTTTTTTCACCCAGGATGAAAGAACACTATAGGAGATATATCTCTCAACAGCTGGAATCTTTAGCGGCCTCAATACGCTCGTCACAAATCTATAGAGGATTGCACAAATTCATAAAATTCCATACTGATAATTGAACATCTGCCTAGAAAAGTATTTTAAGTTCTGTGTTATTTGTTCAATCGGATAACTTTTAATGGGCAACCCATTTACAAACTCTAATTCCAACATATGTAGGATCACTTTACGAGTACATGAGAATGCTATTGCAAACTTAACATAAAAGAATTTGTAAAAATTACAATTTTTAATGTTTTATAAAACAAACTATTCTTAATCATAGTCACTTAGTTATCGGTTTTCTGGTGTAATCTAGGACTATGATATAGTGAGGAACAAGGTTGAGAGGTTTCCATCAAGATATCAAAGGTGATGAAATCGCAAGAGGATATATCAGAAAGATGGATATCTATCACATGATGGCAAGACTAGTTCTCCTTGGAGCCTGGCAAACAGTGATTTGTCCAATTTCTTGCGACACAGAGAGAATTACAATCATATATTAGCATCACCGATCTTTGTAATGTTTGTTATTTTTGGAGTCAATGTAGTTACTGAATTGAAAAAAAAGAGGCATATGTTCTAATTCTTTTCCATTTATAATCATGGTAATTATCTGAAAGCACCATAAAAAATAATCGCTTTCTTCTAGTGGAGATGATAAGACACAGAAAGAATATATGGTGAGTATTCCCTACAGGAAAGTTGAAAAAAAACTATTCATTATTTAATGTTTTTTCCTGCGTAATGAAGAATAGTAAACGTGAGCCATATAGTATTATGAAAAAATCCTATGATAATATCCTATAATGTAGCTGTTCATCAAAGGTTCATATCTTGCTTTGTCCCCAATCAATGTGTTTCAAGCGAGCATGTTTTTTAAGCAGAGTTGGGAGTTTTTTTTTTTTTTGAAAAACGTTCTAGTCTTCAAGTGAAACAAGCAGAAAAGTTCTTATGTTACTTTATATAAATTGGATAGCTTAACCTCCAAAAACTTTTAGATTTTTAAAAAATTTTAAATTGTTAGGAAAGTTTTTTTAAAAAAACAGAAAACTTTCCCCCCCTTTTTCCAAAGAGTGGTGGTTAAGGTAAGAGGTTTTGGGATGCAGCTGTAAGAGTGGTCAAAACATCTCGCATTCCTGGAAAGCGTAAGTTAATTCCTACGGCCAAACTCTATAAAGAAATGAATTGTGTGTACATAAAGTTAAATAAGAATCATGTTAAATGATTGATCATAATTTACGTTGAAGATAAAATAGAAAAGATAATATGAAAGTTTAAATTAAGTAACTTAACGTAAATTCCAGTATTCACGTAGCGCATTCCCCGTGATCATGTGATAATGGTCATAACCTGAAGGAAATAAATAGAATAGTGGAAAAGACAAAAAGTTTATATACGTTAGTGAAACATCTATTATATATATCTAATTATATATATATATATCAAATATTTATATGATATTACCTATAAATAATAGGAAACCTCACAATTAAGCTACTTGGTGGACATATACGATAAACAAAATATATTAAAGGTTCGGAACTTATATGATATATTATCGTCAAATAGACGACCGCGTAATATAGTTTATAAATTTGTAGTACTAAGATATATCAGATATATTAACAAAATGAGGTGGCGCTAATTTGTACAAACTGACTGTACTAGTGAGGATACGTCAGCCACCTCACATAGGCTGGAGTTCTTCCATAACCTCCTGAGTTTCCTGATCACAAACTGGTATAATAATGAAAATTAATTTAAGGTTAAGTAGGTTTGGTTGTTAGGGTTAGCCGTGTTTGGCCCAGATGAATATTAGGTTAGGTCCTATAGGTGCCTTTTGTAAGGGAATTAAGGCCTTAGGGATTAATGGAAGGGATTACGGTTAGGAATTGAGGGTATTGATTATTGTAGTTATGTGATAGATTAGGGTTAGTTATGGGAGGGTCCATTAGGGTTAAGGTTAGGGATATAGAAGACTTCTAGGCTATCATCTCTTTTCGTGACAAAAACGGATCAAAATCCTAGAAGACTTCGGAAGCTCTCCTTGTCAACAGTACAGTTTACTACACCAATTTAGCCAATTCTTTATATTATACCCTAACTCCAACAGAAAAGTATTATCTATAATATTACATATATTACTATATAATAAATAAATAGTATATCTCATTTATTTTTATCATTTATTATTAATATATTAAAATTATTTTCTGCAAAGGAAAGATAAGAGTGTAGATGATAAACATATAAAATATATATATTTATATATATATAGTATATTAATCTTTAGTAATTTGGAATGAAAAACAAGGTGGGTCCTAGAACGAGGCTCCGCCTTCTCATCATAATAAAAGAGTAACAATACAATAAAATAAAAATTAGAAAAAAACTTTAAAACAATGTTTGGTACAAACATGCCTATAGCTATCCTGAGAAAATTAATTAATCACCATTTTTGAAGAGATTTTTTATTAAGAATTTTTCAACATACTAAATATTTCTTTATTCAAATAAAAAAGATATGTAATAAAAGCTTAATCTATAGCACGATGATATCTCTAGTAGGCTATAAATGTTATCAGTAATTAAATACAAGATAGTACAACCTTAATTCGCTACGCATATTCCCCCATGGGTCAGTTCGTAAATTAGTTAACATCATAAAAAAAAAGTATCCAATCATAAAAGGCCTAACTGGACGAACCGTTGACCGCGCATCGCATGAGCCTAGAGCGAGTTCTGGAGCGAGAGCTGCAGCGAGTGGTCTGCCATGCATACACGCCAGCTTGCCTTGTGACATTTAACAATCGTTAATGGTAATTCCGTGTAGTCCGTATTTAGTTTTAATTTTCAATTAAGCTCAAATAAATATCTAACGAAAAAATAATTTTTAACTACAAGATAAATAATTTTGAAAATGAAAAAAAAGTCTCATTTAAGGCATAATAAAAAGTACACAAATTACGACATTAATTGAAACTTCCACAATTTAATGGTTAAAATAAATAAATGAATGCCATTATTTTGAATGGAATTCTTTACCCCATCGGATCATAATCATGTACTTTGAATCTAGGTAGTTGTTAAACCGACCACTTTACTAAAGTTTCAAAAATTATTCTTTCCTTCCCCTGGTTTATAAGGTTATGTATATAATCATTAGTATATATATATATATATATATATATAATATATATGAATATATAGCAATATAGATAATAATAATACTATTAACTATTATATAATATATACTTTTTATTATAATATAATATAATCTAATATATATAAATATTATATAGACTCTATATATAGTATATAGATGAAAGATATCATGTATATAGTTGGAATTGATAAGATGAGAGCAGAGCAGAGAGAGGAGAGAAGAGAGAGACTAGAGAGAGTCAGTGTACAGGACCCCCCACGGCTCACAATAATGAAGCGGCCACACTTGGCTGAAAAAATCAGCACCATCGGGAGTGGCCCTTGTCATTTATAAATATGCTTGCAATGTGATCGGAAGGGAGATTGGTTGGATGGAGGGGGAAATGAATATTAGAGCAAAGGTCAAAAAGAGAATAAATAAACTTACAATAAATTTATAATAAACTTATAAAACATATATAAATGAGGTCCTAAACAGTTCAAAGACTAAAAAACTAATCATGAAGGAAATATTCACTTCTTGAAGATACAAGAAATAGAGTTACTGACTTAAAAAGAGTAGGGAGAGTTCAGATCAAGTAGGAGGAATAGAGAATCCTTTTCAGGAGGGTGTTTCACGATTAGATTAGATAGATAGATAGCCAAATTTTCCTTTGAAGCACGCTGATCCATAATATTATATATAATACTATCATATTTTAGAGCTTTTTTGCAAGGGTCTTCCATAGTAATTTTGCTTAGAAACTTAAACAAATAACTAGTTATAATTAAATATTATATTAATATTTATATTAGAGTATATATACTATAATATAGTAAAATATACACTACAATATACTATTAAGTTATAGATTATATATTGATAGATTTTATAATAATATTTAATATAATAAATATATATATATATATATATATAAATAATATATAATGAAATATATATAATACTAAAAATATATATATATATAACTATATATATATATATATAATATTATATATATATATAATATATATTTATATATAATAGTATATTATCTATAGAGAGAGAGAGAGAGAGAGAGAAGAGAGAGAGAGAGAAAGAGAGAGAGAGATTTCCAATTATATAGATATTGGTTACATAGGGCATATACATAGCATATACACATATACATATATAGATATGAAAACGATATAAATATAATATAATATATATATATATTATATATTAATATATATATATATTAATAATATATATATATATATATTATAATATATATATATAATATATAAATATACAAAAAATAATATATATATATATATATATATAAATATATGTAATAAAAATATAATATATATATATATAATATATATATATATATATATATATATATATTATATAGAGAGAGAGAGAGAGAGAGAGAGAGAGAGAGAGAGAGAGAGAGAGAGAAAGAGAGCGAGAGAGGAGAGAGAGAATGAGAGAGAGAGAGAGAAGATTTCAATTACTATGTTATTGGTTGATGGCATATCATGCATATCCCATTAATGCCATCCTCCTCTTTATCGCCGTACTGAACAAATTAAATATTTATAAAATAATGAAAAATAAAATAAAAAAGAATTAAAAATTAATAATCATAATAAATATATTAATATTTGTGTTACTATTAAAATTTTTTTAATTATTGTTGAGTTATTGATGCCCATAACAATATAATGGCTTAGACTCATAATTCACGAAAAAAAAAGAATAAAATAAAAAAAAAATTATAGGTAAATTTCAAAAAAATAATAATAAATAATTAACAAAAAAAAAAAATTATTGCTCGATATTATATTGATTAAGGATGAGGTATTTAACTTAAATAGTGATATTTATTTATCTAATTTATGCGACTTATCAGCGATAGTTAATTATGAGGATTATAAATTATGAGTAAGTTATTAATTCCAGACCAGATAAATCTTTTTCAGCGATATGATGCTTTATACCTTAGGTGGAGATATACGTAATTAATCTTTCTAAGAAAAACTGCTAACGATCCAAGTAAGTGGATATGGATTGGGGGGGTGTTTTCCCCGGTGTAAACAGAATCAAATTCTTGCCACTGATGGAGCAGTAATTGTCTTCTTTTAGTGGCTCCACACTTTAAACCTTGACAAGAACAAGAATTAGCACGTCACAAATTCACCCACCCTCGGAAAGACTCGCTTTCACAAACAATTTTGAAAAATTAATTATTAAATCGTTAATGTTTGCAATATAAACAGACAAAAAACAATTGACAAATTCAACTTGAATTAAAAGCAGTTTGATTACTTTATAACCATAATTTAAAATGTTCAGCTTAGAAAGTTAGCTATTATTTAACTTAATTTTCCTTACTTCCATTTACTTTATATTAATTAATAAAACTTTATACAACTTTTTGTTTCCATAAACATAAAAATTAATATTAATTTTTATTTAATTTAAGTTATTCAATCAAACTTTTCCACCATGAGATCTACTTATGTCTTTCTCTTTCTGAAATTTATGATTTAAGGGTATCTTCTTGCTCTGGCTTCTTCCTTTTAACTCTTTATAAATGAACTGATCGACTCTTCTTTGTCTTTTATCTATTGTTGCTTATTATGCTGACCTATTATTGGTGTTTATTAAGCTGTGGGATGGAGAAGAACATGAATGATGATATCATCTCCATTTCTCTACTCCCCGAACTCGAGTTATTTATTCCATTATTGACGCACGCCACAAGTAAAGCCCGTCCGCGGGTCGCACACAATTACGAATTTCGAAAAAAAATAAATTTATTCCTGGTTCCATATCCATTGGGGTCCTTTTTATATTTCCGCCCAAAAAAAAATAAAACTTTTTAATCTTTTAAAAACCGCAATTCATCAACAAAACATTCATCGCCAACAGGGTAATTACTACACTAGGCCAACTCAATCTCCCCCACCCATCGCGGAAGCGCTGTTTTTAATTTCCTCGAGGGAAAATGATCTTGGCCCGAAGCCTCACTCAGGTACCCTTGCATATTTTTGCCAAGTACCATTGAAACAATTCCTCTCACAATCAGGCTGGGGATTTTTTATTATATGATTATTATTATGATTATTATTATGATTATTCTTAATTATTATTAATTATTATTGATTATATTATTATTAATTATTATTATTAAATTTTATTTTTTATTTTTTTATTTATTTAAAATTTTTTTTATTATTTTTTATTATTTTAATTATTATTATTATTATTATTATTATATTATTCATTATTATTATTTATATTATTAATTATTTTATTATTATTATTTTTATTATTATTATTATTATTATTATAATAATATTTTATTATTATTATTATTTATTTTTATTCTATGTTTTTAACAAGTTATAATTATTATTAATTTTTATATTTTTGTTAAAATAAATAATGTATTTTATTTTATTAATTATTATTTTTTATTATCTTTTTTTTTAATTAATATTTTTCTGCTATACTATTATCTATGATTATTAATTATTAATATTACCTATTACTTATTATTTTTATTATTAATATTATAATTTATTATTATAATATTTTATATTGTTTTTAACTTTAAAGTTATTTTCATGTGAAGTTTTCTTTGTTATTTTTTATTATTTTATTATTTTATTTTATTATTTTATTATTTTATTTTATTATTATTATTATTATTTTATTTAAGATTATTATTATTATTATTATTATTTTATACATTATTATTATTTTTTTTATTTTTTTTTAATTATTAGTTAGTGATAGTAGAACGGGCCTAACAAAGACTATTATGTGAACTATTTATTATTATATATTTTATTAATTTTTTTATCTATTATTATTATTATTATTATTATTATTTTTTTATTATTTTATTATTATTATATTATTATTGATTATTATATTATTATTATTAATTATTAATTATTTAGTAAATAATAATTTATTATAATTTATCCTTATTTGTTATTATTATTATTATTATTATTATTATTATTATTATTATTATTTTTATTATTATTATTATTATTATTATTTTATTATTTATTATTATTTTATTTTCTTTAAATTCATTCAGCTATATTAGTGTTTAAATTTGTATATTTAATATTATTATTTTATTTTTTTATTATTATTATTATTATTATTATTATTATTTATTATTATAATTATTATAATTTATATTATTATTATTAAATTTATTTTTATATTATTTTTATTTGTTTTTATTTTTATTATTTTTATTTTTTTTATTATTATTTCAGGCATTGTCAATGGGATTGTACTGGTTCTTTGAACCATCTTTAAAAGTGAGACAAAGAGTTGTCCAGGGCTGATCGCAATCAATAACATATGGTTACCTATTGGGAGGATACAGAGCAAAATCTTACAAAGCGAAGTTATTATATTAATTAAAAGTAATGAACACAGCTCGTTTCCTTTTAATATAATCAAAGCGGTAAAGGCGTTTACAAAATTTACACTATAGTCCCATTTACCCATTACTGTTATTTTTATTAACAATTATTATTTAATTATTATTATTATATTATTATTATTATTATTATTATTATTAATAACTATTCATTATTATTATAAAATTAATTGATTAGTTAATTAATTATTATTTATTGGTATTTATTATTATTATTATTATTATTGATTATTGATTTATATGGATTATTA
>JABUQX010072774.1:0-10000 GCA_015478945.1 Trachelipus rathkii
GAACAGACTAGTCTTTTGGAAGAGGTACAGCTAATTATTCATTATTTACATATGCACCTCTCAGTCCCACAGTTATCACACTGAGCATAGGTTTGAAAAAAGTCCCTCAAAAAGCTGAATCTTTTTTCAGTTATGTATTATTATTATTATTATTATTATTATTATTATTATTATTATTAATTAATTATTATTTATTATTATATTAATTATTATTATTATTATTTATTATTAATTAATTATTATTAATTATTATTATTATATATTATTATTATTTTATTTTTATTTTATTTTATTTTTTATTATGTATTATATTATACTATACTATCTGTTATTGTTTTCTATTAATTATTTAATTTTATTTATCTATTATATTAGTTTATTATTAATTATTATTATTATTATTATTATTAATTATTATTATGAATTATTATTTATTTTTATTTTATTTTATTTTTATTTTTTATTTTTAATTATTACGTTAATATTAATTATTCATTATTATTATTAATTATTATATTATTACTATCACCATTCATTATTTATTTTATTATTATTATTATTTATTATGTTTATTATCTATTATTTTTTTATTATTATTAATTATATTATTTAATTTTATATATATAATATATATACATGTTATGAAATAATTTTACTATATAATATATAGTATATATATTATATAATATAATATAATTATTATATATATAGTATACTATAATATATAGTTATAGTGAGGGCGGCTGTCATGTGCCTAGCAACTCGACGTGTCACAGTAGACATGCAGGAGACTGAAGCTACGGAATTGTATTAAGTTACTTGTAATGCAGTAGGCTTAAGGTAGACGTAGTTCTTGTTATCAAGGTAGTCCATGTTATGAGTTACACCTTGATATGAATGACTGCTAATATCTGTGGGCATGCGATGACATCTTTGCCTAACTGCTGTGTAAGAATGAGGGATGCTAAATTCTGATTCAAGGCACCGCCTCACCTATACGCAATTATATCCTGGTACGCTTTATGACTAATATGTTATCAGACCTATATATTATTATGTATGGAACTATGACGATCTTACTGAAGTCCGTCCTAACGTATATTATCTAAGATCAAGAGAACGATTCTAACTACCGACAGAGGCAAGATTAATCGTTGAACTGGTCAGCTGCGACATCCCGCGTATCGCTGATCGCTAGCAACTAGTATCATTTCTGTTCGCCCTCGATCGAGATCATGTACGTCTAGGTAGATAGCTTGACACCATTTCGATTCTAGAATGGTTGACAGTAATACAAACGTATCACCCTAGAGCCGCCACCCAGTATCAGATTAGTCATGCTCACGATTTACGTACGGTTTATCTATTTATCATTAGAACCCACCTAATCTTTTCATTAGTGCTGAATCACTAAGATTGGTGACATCGTACTATTACTCTTGCACGCTTGTTACTAGTCTATTCACTTCTTTATGTGAACTGTTTATGCCGCTAAATCAACCATTGGAAAGAGAAAAATAACCATTGAAAGTATAATTTTTTTTTAACTGATTACACTTGTTTTGAACCTAATTTTAACTAGATTTTATTTCGAATATATAAAAAAAACATAAAAGTAATACTTCTAATAAAAACTCAATACGAAACTTTACAATTTGAAATATAAATTTTGGGTTTTGAATTAGATTTTGAAAAATAATGAGGATTTATATAAAAATATTTATTTCTTTTGATCGTTCTATAGTAAAAATTACTAAAATATGGAGCCTTATGACCATTTCCTTACCAAGTGATTGATATATATAGTATATACTATATATATAATTAAATTATATATATTAATATATATGTATATTATATAGTATATAGGTATATATAAAGTATATATATATAGTATATATTTATAATGATTGCCGTATCATAATCGCCCTGCAACGCACTCTGATATAATTATAAATGCTGATTCTATTATGTTATACGCGGTAAT
Organism: Trachelipus rathkii; assembly: GCA_015478945.1. Taxonomy (NCBI): domain Eukaryota; kingdom Metazoa; phylum Arthropoda; class Malacostraca; order Isopoda; family Trachelipodidae; genus Trachelipus; species Trachelipus rathkii. The sequence goes on from JABUQX010072774.1 coordinate 1,988, forward strand.
AGTATAGCGAGTAGAGTACATTATATCTAATATATGATCTGATAGATATCACCTGGGTACTATTATGTCAGATTACTAAAGTATAGTGCTCTACAAGTCACGCATTCAATAGCGCGGTACTGCTATAGTTATACTGCCATTGCATATTCCCACTCATTTATTCCATGTGTAATTAATACCCTAAGTCCATAATAAGAGAAGAATCTTGATCAATATATTTCCACTCATGTAGTAATAATCGTCTTTTGCATTCAGTAATACTCGCGCTATTATAGCTTACTAAATCATAGAATTCTGATTGTAGCTATATTAACGGTCAGGCCGCATCTTATATATATATTAGTATTATATATATAAATATGGCGATTATGTACAGCTTGTGTGAGGCCGCTAATAGAAGGGAAACAAAAAGCATCGTAGTGAAATTTATGAAACCAGAAAATTAATATATATAATTTAAGATGTAATTCAAGCCTGAGTTTCTCAAAATGGTAATATTATATATACGTACTATATATATACTATATATATTAATACTACATAAATTCAAAATAGTGTGAAGTTTAGCGGTCTATTATATAGTTATACTCACTATATATAGTATATATATATACAATATATATAGGTTATATATATATATACTATATAATATATTATATTATATATATATTATAGTATATAATATTAAATAATATATATATATTAGCTATTATAATAATATATATATCAATATATATATATATATTATAATATAAAATATATCTATATATATATATATAGTATATAGTATATATAGACATTATATATTCAATATATAGTAATATATATATATAATTATACTTATATATTATATATATTCGTGTAGTATATATATTTATATAATTAATATTATATATATTAGTATATAATTATATATACTTCTACAGATTAAAAAAAAAATCCCTATCCTTTGTGTACAACGTATCATCGTCAGTTAACGATTCTTCGTAATATATTTTAAACTGTTTCAAATTTCACCACACACTTCTTTTCATGGTAGAATGCGCTCCCACACAAGAAGATTCTCTATCTTTCTCTACCCTTAAATAATAATATATATATATATATATATATATATATATATATATGTTTACATTAAATATGATCTATATATATTATATATATATACTATATATATATATATTATAATATTAGATGCTAAAAATATGAATTAAAAAGAGAATCAATTATAAATATACTAGTAATATTAAACTAGTTCTTATATATATATATATATTATACTATATATATACTATATGAATACTATGTAGTAGTATATTAATAATATTATATTATATATATATATTTAATATATATATATTCAGGCTCTATAGTGTTTGACATTAAAGATGACTTATAAACTTAGTTGAATTTCATGTCGCATTAAAATAACTTCTGATCCTAAGTTCCATATGAACGTGCATATTTCTTTGTATTTTGGTTTTTCCTAATATGGTTTCCCACAATCACGAAGAAGAAGACGTAACTCAAAGAAAACATTGAAAAGCTAGTTCTTAATTAAAGCAATTGTTGAAACATTTCGATTTTATGAAGATATTTAATATGAAATAATATACGCATAGAAATAAAAATGTAAAATTATAGGTATAATTATAATTTGTGCGTGTGTTTGTGTAATGTTGGTATGTGTATGTGTTTGTAGAGGAATATTTAAACCTGATTTTTAAAAATATCATATTAAAAATAGTAATATATTGTTTTTTAATTTTTTTTTTTATTGTTTTAGAGATGACTTTCCAATCACGTAATTGGCCTTCAATATAGTTATGTTAATTGTATTTATGATATAAAATTACGTGTTTTTTTTCCTTTTTTGCCTAAATTATTGTTTTTTTTTTTTTTTTTTTTTTTTTTTTTTTTATATTATTATTATTATTAATAATTTGGTGTCTTAAAATATTAGAATCCCTAACCTGTTCTAAAAATGCCTCTCTCGATAATTAATTAGATAAATAACATAGTAACTAACTTTACCTTATCAAATATTTCATAATAAATTTTATATACCAGTTTATAGATTCTCACTCTGGGAGTGAAACCATTTCCTGTTGAGTGGGATCCAGTAATTTTTAAGAAACCGGTCGATATAAAGAAAATACAATCTTTAATATCCCTATCGAGGTTACACAAACACACCTACATAACAACACACATCACACACACGACTACGTTACGAGATCCTGCATGTATGGGATCGCTATGTGAGTCATATGTGTCCAGGCTCTGTTCTAGCAACTGCATCTGACGTGTGATGTGTGTTCGGAACTCCTGTTTGGTGTGGTCTACGGACTGACTACACTCCTACCTAGCTAGTTACAGTGTCATTAGTTATCTATATGTATTGTATAGTGTGAGGTTAGGGTGATGCAGTTATGGTGAGGAGTAGTGAGGGCTGGGTGGTTTCATTGTGGTAGGTTTGGTGTAGAGTGCGGGGGTGGGTTGGTTGTGTTTGAAGTGGTGTATTTATATGATTGGTATATTGTGTGGTGTTTGGTTGTAATAGGTTATATTATTTTTTTGATGTGATGTGATTAGATTATGGTAGTAGTCTGGTTTATTAATTTAGAAAGGTGATTGGTGGGAGTTGTTGTGTTAGTATGTGGTGGTTGGTTTGATTTGTGGAGGTGTATAGTTTTATAGTATTTGGTTGGTGATGGTGATGTGGTGTTTGCAGTGGGTGTTGTATTGTGGATGTGAGCACGATTGGAGGTGGGTTGTGTTGTTATTGTGATTGGAGGTTGGTGAGTGGTATGGTGCGGAAGGACGAATTGATATGTTGCGCGGACATGAGTAGGTGTTTGTCTGGCGTAGTGGTTAGTGTGTTGAGGCAGAGCTGGCTAAGGGACACTAAAGGGACAGCGGTAGTTGAACTTGCTACCGCACTACCTCGTTTGCCAATGAATCGCTATTATAGTCATGCCCTCGAAGAAAGGGTCGTGAATCTGCCGTAAGCGATCTTTCTGTCTTCCGGGCGAAAAATGTATGAAATCGTCATGGGTGCCATGGATGTCCAAAAATAAATGATCAGGAAAGAAGAGGAGAGGTGTGTGTTGGATGTATTTAGAAATGGAAAGTTTGATTTACCCTCTGTGAGCGAAACCAAAGATGAACAGGAAAGGGCTAAAATGAGTTGGTGCTGGTGTGAAATCGTGTTTCTGCTGGAATGTAGAAAGGAAGAGAAGGGGGAGTAGGGGGAGAGGGGTGAGAAGGGGAGAGGAGAGGAGGAAGCGAGTTGCCGATTTCTGAATAGTTGCATCTGTGTCACAGAGCTATGATGGATTTTGTTTGTACGAGTACTCTAGAATTTAATGGTTTAAATTTAAGTTTGGAAAGGTCAAGCAAGTGTGTCTGTGGTTGTGACATATGGTCTCTCTGAGGGTAGGATTGATGTTGGAGGAGAGTGAGATTTCTTGGATATATCCTGAAATAATGTTTTTGATGGGTGAGTAGGAAGTTTTCAGCAGCGATTGTGTTTGCCGACCTAGAGGTGAATTGGATAGGTGATCAAAAAAGGGATGGTGAAACAGGTTTGAGGTGACCTGAGAAAATGAGAATGGTAGGAAGGTGAATTGATTTCTGTGAGGAGAGAGAGGTGTGTGCGCGCTAAGTAATACTTTCTTCAACACAAGAGTATTCTCATAAGTACACTAGAGTTTGTGTAGGTAGAGAATGACATCGATGTGAAAAGTATGATTAAATTTTGTGTTTGGTGAAAAAGGAGATGTTGAACGTAATGTGAGTATATTAAATCGAGTGATAGGGGCCTAGGGATGGGGACTTATCGGATCATCCATGTTGTTTAAATGTCCTGTTTTTTTGGATGTCAAGAGGCATGTGGTGATAAGGATAGAAAGCTGGGAAAGAAGTAATGTAGTGATGACATTAATATTAGTAAAAGTATTAAGAGCACTTGCAAATAAATCAAATTATGTGAACAAGATACGACGTCGATTTACAATCTGGACGCAAATAAGAAGAAATTGGGTTCGTTATTAGTGCAGGGAGAGAAAGTAATATAGGTATAGTTCGTTATATCATTAAAGGTAGGCAATCAAGAATGCTTCTAGTAGTCGGTGGTGGAATAATTCTGACGGCTGATGAATAGTGCTTAGAAAGTAATAAGGGGTAAGTGGTTGAGATGCATCTTCTACTAAAAAGTAGATTAATTGATAGGTTTCAAAAAGAAAGGTGTTTGGAATGTATAATGAAGGGGAAATGAAAACTAAAAGTTGCATACGTAGAACGTAAAAAATGAGGTAAAGGAACAGTTTTGGAGGAGGATGATTGAGAGCATACAAGGGAACTAGGAAGCTTTTTTGGAAGGAAGCAGACGAAAGGTTAAGAATGAGAATAAGTGACAATCTGCATAGAATATATGAATAGAAATTGTGCTTCGTTATATTTGATGAAATGAATGTGCGAGGAAGAGTGTGGAGAAAACACTTCGAAAATTTGCAATAACATTGCGCAATAATGCACAGAACGCGTGATTCAGTGATATGTGATGCGTGGTTTGGATGGCCGCATAGAAGAAATACCTATTTTGGGGATTGAGGAAAATTAGTAACAGCGAGGTAATGGGTAGAGTGAGAAAAGTAAAGAACTGTATGGTCTGTAGTCGAGATGGGATTGAGTGGGAATGATCAAAATGGGAGGCGAGATGGTATCTTGAAACGGATTGAAGTTGTGTAACAAAGCGTTTATATAGGGCATAGTAGTTCTTAGGGATTGGAGGAGAGCAATAATAGTAAACCGCTTGTATAAGGGTTAGAGGGGTAAGGGGAGCTGTGGAAACTATAGGGAACTAATGTAATAAGTGTTGATGGAAGATATTTGCAGGTATCTTGGTTTGAAAGAGTAACATCGAGTGTACTGAGGGGCTGATTTAAAATGAAGAAACAAGGTGCATCTTAGAAGTGGTTGAGGATGTGTCAATTATCAATTTTTTACATTGAAGCACAAATAATTGAGAAAAAATGCATGAAAGAAGAACAAAATAAAATTGTATTTAGGTTTTATATATGTTCAAACAGGTGTACTGATAGGCATTAAATAGAGAAGCTCTACTGGCAAAGTGCTTAGTTGAAATATTGGTTGTTGGTGGTCATGCCTCTGAATCAAGAATTCAAAAGATGTATTGACGATATGAGCGTTGTGTATAATGAAAATGGAGTCGAGAATGTAATGGTTAATATTAATACGCAGAGTAAGGCAGGGGATGTGCTATGCCACCTTAGTTATTCAACTTTGATATATGACTGTGGTTATGAAAAGAATTAGAGGTAGGGGTGGCAGGGAGGTGTAGATATGAGTGGAGAATGGAAGAGGGGATGAAGGGTGGAATAGCTTATTATTTGCGATGATGTTTGGTTTGTGTTGCCAAATCTGAAGAGAGTTTGAGAGGCATTCGGTTATGAGGGTTTTGTAAGAATGTTAAAAAAAAGAGGGATTTTTACGGTAAATATATGGCGTAGGTACCACTAAAAAATCGTCTTTTTCTCATGGAAATAATTTTAACGATCTTATTGGCCACACTATATATCTAACTACTGGTGGCGTTATGTTAGACTGGTGAGTAAACTGAACAAGTGGTCTCTGAGTTTAAATATTTAGGATTAATTGTCCGGAATGAAATATGAAAGGATCGATGCAGACGCTGTAGTAAGAAAGGTTGATAAATGGCTAAGAAGGCGGCTAGTGCAATTCTAAATCTCTTTGATGATGTTAATGGACTAGGTCTTTGAGTCGCGCGAGCATTTTGGCATCGAGAGTTATGTTGTTTACCTGGTTAATGTATAGCAATGAAACTATGGTCTGGAATAAGAGGTACAAAATGCGTTTCCAGTTTACAAATCTCAGGACGTTTTAGGGTGTGAGAAAGAATTGACTAAAATGAAGGAATGAATGCATTGCTATTGGGTGATGTGAAGAAAAGGCGTAAATGAAAGAATAACGAGAGCACATGAAGAATGAATTTGGTCCAATGCGTATGTAACACATGGTTTGAAGTATGCTGGGAATAGACTGGCTGGAAGACCAAAACGAAAAGTGGAAATCGAGTCAGTAAAGATGCCTGAAGGTAGACTTTACATGTGAGTTTGGCAGACGTGCGAGATAAAAAGGTGATAGATAGGAGTGAATGGTGGGGGTAATGGTTGTTAGTAACTAAGCGTAGGGATCGAAGCCCCACATGTATGAGGGAGGGGGGATATGGTTGTGAATTTGTCACAGGAAATGAACCCTAGGGAGAATTTTTTTATTGCGACGAGATCTTTCACTTAGGGTACAAAAGGGGAACGGTAAGTGGGCTGGGTTTCCTTTTCGACGCTGAGGTCTGTTCTTGCTCACAACCATAACCTTTTTCCGGTCTATACCGACGCACCTCACCCTCAACCTGGGGAAAGGAGGGAGGAGAGCAACTATATAGTAACTATATATATATATATATATAATATACTATATATATACTACTATTATATAGTATATATCATATATATCTATATATATAATATATAATATATTAGTATATACTTTATATATAATATATACTATTATATGATATATATATATGTATATATATAACGAGGAAAAAACATGTTTTAAATATATTAAAATAGGTTATGTTAAAAAAACACTAATGTTGGGACAACAACGCAGGGATGACTTTGGGCTATTTTTTTTTTTTACTTTTTTATTTTTTACTTTAAAAGCAAGTTTTTTTTTAGCTTCTATTTTTGTGATTACCGTATTTACATCAATTTGTATTCTTAAGGAAACAAATATAGCAACAATGATTATGTAACCAGAGAGAATTTGTGTTTTGCATCTCTTTACTTCAGAAATACTTACAGATTCAAATTTTTATTTTCAGTTATAATACGTAATATATATATACGTATATATCATATTATAGTATATATTATATTATTTGTTGATATAACTTATATGTATACTATATATATATATATATATATATATATATATATATATATATAAAATAATATATATAATGTATGTAGTAGCGTGCTGTACACCATTGCTCATGACGCCGACGCTGGTTGGCAAATGGTTTCGAGTCCTGTCCGCGAGTAAAATTTTTCTTTCGTCCTAATATATATATATATTATATATATATATATATATATATATTATATATTATATATAATATATAAATATATATATAATATTATATATATAATATTATTTTAATTATATAATATGTATATAATATCTGTGATATATATGAATAGAAGTAAATTTTATACTATTATTAGTATATATATATATTTATATATTATATATATATATATATATATATTATATCGGATATATATATATACTATATATAAGTATATTTAATATAAATTATGTATAATATATAGATATAATATATATATATATAGTAGTTATGTAAAAATAACCTTATATAGGTCCTATATTATAGATATATATATATTATTGTTTATATATATATTTAGATTTTATATTTAATTATATATAGTATTATATTATTATTTATATATTATTTTTTAGTATTTTAGTATTATTGTATTTATTATCAGATTAATATTCTTTTTATATATCAGTGTTGTATCTTTCCTTTATAAATTATTTTACTGTTCCAATAGAATAAACAAGTAGCCAAGAGACATTGATAATCTACTGATATAGTTAATAAATATTATTCTCTCATTTTATGATCTATAAGTTAGCAGTAAATACACTACCTCTGAATTAAGCGCGTTTAGGGCTAATAACTAAGCCCCAACTTTGGATAGAAAAATGCCCACTAAAGGGTATGCTAGCGTCACAAGTTGGGATTCCAAAATAAACAAAGGGGGGGCCATACAAATTCCGAACAGGGATTCATAAAACCAAAGAGGAACACATAAAGCCCCAAAGGGGATGCAATCCCAATAGGGAGATCTATAAAAATCGCTCAAACAGGGCATA
>JABUQX010072775.1:0-15000 GCA_015478945.1 Trachelipus rathkii
AAGTTATCATCTTCTTACAGCCAATAAATATTTATTTTAGAGTGTGGAAGCGCTCCCCCATATACAAACACGGGTGAAAAGCAGAGGGAAACGATAATATCTCGCATCTACGGACGAGATATCTACACTCGTCAATACAATATAAACAAACTAACATCCAAATTTACACTCACGATAATATAAGGCACCTAAAGACATAGGAATTTTAAGACGAATTTGAACACGTTGCCGCAGACTCAAAGGGGGCCACGCAAACAAACAACCCAATATAGATAAACAGAGGGTCTACCAAACTCTCCTATAATCATAAGTTTACATCAAAACTTCCACAAACCCTAAGCTAAGCCCCAAATCAATCCCAACAACCTATACAACCAACGAACAATCCAAAATACCACACCCATAACCATATACCAAGTTTGAAAACGCGATACCTCTATTCCTTCCTAGCGAAAGAGTGGGCGCGCAAGTTGGGCTACCATACTAACCCATCACGTATTAATCGACAAAACCAACAATGTTAACTATTAATTGTATTATTTTTTCTTTCGGATTATATTTTTTCCACTTGTTAAAGCACAAACACCAAGAGCACCTAGAAAGACCAGATGTTGATAAACATCGATCTTACGGGGTAAACTACAGATCACACAGAGAACATAAAAAATAAATCCGCATGATTTGGATTCATCATAAACATAATGATACCTATCACAACCACAATCATTTTCAAAACAAATCACTAGCTCCCTATGCGCAACCAAGGAAAGATCTAAAAGCCGCACCCTTAATTGAAAGTTGGGCTAACAGCTCCCCCACATCACTTCATCAACTAGGGCTAAACATTCCTCTTATGTTCCTAAGAGCCTCTAGAACACTCGAGATACACGAGAGGAAAATCTTAACCAGACACCTTAAAACTTCGATCTTAGCTAATCTCGTCAACCCTCTAAAATAAATAAAAAAACCCTACGCTTTGATTTACCTCATTATGCAGCATAATTAACCACTATAATAAAGGGGTAACACCCACAAAGATGGTAGGAGTCGGGGTTCCTTCTAGAGAAAGTATTTCAGTCCTTAGCGGTTAGCCTTTCCCACCATCTTACCCTCTCCCTTCTAATCTACTCCAAATACAAAATAATCCTCTCACTTCTAAATTATTATACAAACCCTACCCTATCACCCCCTCATATAACACTCAAAATTATAAGAAACTCATAATCTTATTTATATAATACCTCACCTATTCATCCAATATACCCTACAACTTATATAACATAATAAACTACCTATAAAATATCATATATAAATATAAAAATACTATATCATGTATATATTATACTACTACACCTATATATATATATATATTATTAATGAAACTATTAATACTCATATAAAAATATATAAGTATACCCCCTACCCACTAAATAATAAGATATAGTTCCTACCACAATATTTTAATAACATACTATGCATCATTTTCATTATCTCATTTCCTTCGTCCCAGAGAGAGTCTTCGTATTTATTTCGTAAACTACATATTATATCTAGAGAAAAAATTCACCTCATATATTTAAAGTTATCACGCACTATATCCGACTACTCCACTTGCGATATACATATATCAAATTATAAACTACGAATTAATATTCGCGAGATTTGAGAAACACTGTAGGACTAACTTGATCATTCAGCTTGTGCTGTGCAAACTTAATATTTAACAGATTTATTTATTTTATTTTAGTGCTTTTAAATATTAATTTATTGCCTAAAAAATATCAATACACTTAATAATAATAAATGAGATATAGGCCGCTCAATTAAAAAAACAACTTCTCTAACAGACATATACTCTCATAACCTGAGCCTTCTTAACCAAGACATCCAATACGCAGCCGTCAAACAACTCATATCCACAATATATAATGGCAAAAATTTTTAAGTAGAAAACGTAAGGTACCACACTCTCACAACCGACACATTATCTCATTTATATTCTACTCAAACTGAACGAAGACATTCAAACTAACTAATGGCAAGTAAATCAACTATTATTTATATATATACTAATAATTACAATATATAAATGTTATGGCATAACAAAAATATAAATAAATAAATCACTTCTTTTATAAAAAATAAACAAAAAATATAATATATTAATAAATACAACAATACTATATATATATATATATTAATTATAATATATATAATATATACAATATCAAACTCTATCATCTAGGCCCAATCCCTATTAATAATAAATAATACTATATAAAACATTATATTCATGGCCAAATAACGCTACTGACGAAGAGAAACTTCGGTCATTCTGAAGCCATCCGAATAACGTTCTCTCTATCAATAGGAGATTTTAAACCCATCTTATTTTAAGAAAGGAGCCAATCGAGCCAGATATGGTACGCCCGAACTCCCCGAACTAGGGGGGATGTTATTCAATTATCCTTCACCGGAGGAAGGGATAAGGTAGGAAAACACAAAAAACCCCATAATATACCACGAGACACCAACATCCAAATATATCATAATGAATCACATTATCTTAGAGACAACATAAGTAGTCGGTGTTGTTCCGAGTACGCCCATAGGGTTAACGCCCCGGAGGGGGGACATTAGTCACCTCTCCTCCCGTATTCTCACCATAAACTAAAGATGACACCAACAAAATTGTGAGAGTGACACTCCTTGAATCCTGACAATACAGGGGTGGTCTACCCGTAAGGGTATTCCTTATCTGTAAAATATTGTTATTTAAACACACCCTAATTCATAACACATATTCTTCCACGGAGCTAGCCCTAAATTTACTTTTTTGCCGATGTCAGTCTTTTTTTTTTTTTTCTGTGCCATGCAAATTATTGTTCAATATCAATAGTGTTTAATATTGCCTGGTAAAATTGAAGAGACAGATGCCTCGATCCTTGTATATACCTCTAGTTATCACTGATTGTCCACTAGAAACTTAAACTATCTATATACTCCTAATTCTTTCATATTAACATACCTATATTATATACTCATTATTTTATATAAAATATATAATAATATATCATCTTCATCTTACCTAACTAGTATATAAATATTAATCAATAATAATTACATATAAGAATATCAGAAAATATATATTACTCATAAATACCTACCATAATCAGTACAATTATCGAATTATATCGATATATCCAAATACTGCGATATATCATACTAAATTTCAGAATACTATATTACATATAGAATACATAAAACCATCGAAAAATATCGCTAGCTAAGACGAAAATCCTTGCAATAATTCTTCACTCACACATCAGTATTATATAAATACTATATATATTCTATATATATACTAAAATTATTCATATATATACAATAACACTATATTACACTAACAATAAATATAAACTATCACTATATAGTTATCCTAATAATAATAATATAATAAAATCTATAATAAATATAATACATAATAAAGTGAATAATTATATAATCATTATATAATAATATATAACAAATAATTACATAAGACTATATATAAATTATATACAACTGATACTTAAATCTACTGCCATGACCCAAGATTGTAATTTCTTTCACAATACAAAATCCACCTACATCGCTATCATAGAACCCCATCCAAGAAAATTAATTATAACTAATACATTACAACCAATTTTACTAGTGCTCCGAACTCCGAATTTTTAATCTTGTTAGAATAATAAACACCACAATATCTGAATATAATAAGAATACAATAATAATCAAAATCAATATTAATCGAGTAATTATTAAATCTCAATCGAATGACATTTTGATGGTGTGTGTGGTGATGTGTGATGATTTGTTGTAAGTGTTGTGTCGTGTGTCGTTGTCCAGTGTGATAGAGTTGTGTGTGTGATAGTGATGGTCAGGTTGGTGGTGTGGTGTGTGTGTGATAGTGCTGGTTATTAATGACTGTTATAAAGAAAAAAAAAATTGAAGCAAATCTCTAGAGGAGGCAATTACTCACGCAAGCTCAACAGTAAATAGTTGACATTACTTGGTTAAATCGCCTCAAATCGATATTTAGATGCGTAGTTAAAACTATGAAGAAATATTACTCATGTAATGTGTCAATATTTTCACTAAACATATCCAAGTTGCTCAATCATTTGGCATTGTATCATATGCTGCAAACACAATTAAATGTGAGAATACATAACATCTAGAAATTATATATGGAAGACAATATGAAAACAATTGATGTATGCAAAAAATTAATTTTTAAGCCCATCTAAAAGGAATAAAATATATATTACACTCAGATACTTATTTCCCACTACACTAAAACACACAAATCGCGATGGGAAAGAGTAAACAATAGACTGTAACGATTTACAAGACATTATTATAAAGCCACCTGAGATCAAAAAGTTCAATACGCAGCTTGAAATAGATCACCAAAAATCTGGAACCTTACTATCAAAATAACATCAATATCTTATTAAATAGTGCAAATTAGTTATAACATTCAAGTCTATAATATCATCCTTGAAAACAAAATTCACATTTTTCAAATATGAAATTCTATTGAAGGAACATCGTTGAAAATTTTTTACAGAATTTTGGAAGTTGCAAACAGTATTATACTCGGATATCTGATTAGCCCGAATAAGTACAAATTCCACGTGTCACTTCGACATAAGTAAAATAGAAAGACAGTTGCAATTAAAGCAAAACGCCTCAATGACATTCTTTTTGATTGACCTTTCACGCCAGTTAGAAAAAATTTTGTTAGGAATACAAGGATTACATACTAAAACACATTAGTTAAGTAATATTAACTCTAGTAATCATAAGCTATTGAAAAGTTTTAAAAATATTTGAAAAGAAATTTAATCTATATAGTCACAACATTTTTATTGTCAAGTATACTCTCTCAGCATCATTACTCATTCAACGAACACGACGTGCACCTGCAAGAAATTTTTTCTCTACTCTCGAAAAGATGAACAAGACACCATATAAACACAAGCCTTCTCAAATTCTAAGACGGAGCAATAGACACGATTCTAAAACAATTCGGCTTAATGCAGTGTTCTAACATAAAACCAACAAGCTGTCAAATATAAAAAGAGAGAAATATTTTCAATCATATTTGCCTCTGCTAAGAGAACGAGAACAACTATGTTTATAATACAACACACACTATACCAATAAATTTTTTTTTGTAGGGGATTTATTGAAAATCTTCCTATCACTTGAGATACGCATAAAATTAATAATAATTCATACCCCATACATTCGCACTCGGCACAATAATTATATATACTAATATAAGTACCTACATTATATCTATATATTACCCTACCTATATATATATATATATCATTATTATATAATATATACTTGTATATATATCTTGGATTTAAAAGCTTTGATAGAATTGTATTCATATATCACATAACCCATATTCTTAATATAACATATTAAATACATAATATTAACATATATAATTAATATTATACTAAAAATATAATATGAAACTATCCAAATATATACTCTTATCAAACTATATATATAATTCATATACACTAATATAATATATATATATCAAGATATAAATAGAATACCTATCACTATAAATCGGTATTCAAATGCTTGAAATAGCAAAGTGAATGAACTTATTATTATAATCAACTATTATAATTGATTTGATTAAATTATCAATTTGTACTCAAATTTTTGCAATATATATATCCATTAATCACAATATACATCTAAGATATAATCAATAATCTTTATAATAATAAATATATCATATCAAAATTAATTACCAATCAACTTTCATATATCATCACAGACAATAGGGTAAAGAGAGTGCAGAACATGACAACTGGATAACAGAAAGTAGTCAAGATCATAAGAGCGGGTCCGCACAAGAAGAGCCACTCTCACTCCCCCAATTTTATCAACCATTATAGTGAGTAACTCGTAGCTTTCAGAAAAATCACACTACATAGAGCTTCATAGGAAATGCGACGGGACTACCCACAATGTACTTCTCAGTCAATAATTTGTCGCTGGTTCTATAACGGCCATGATCCCCACGCGTGGGCTATCATACCATACTTTACACCTCTAACAAAAAAATATATCCCTCCAAGCACATTTATCCTAATACACCATCCTGTTAACCAAAACATCCCACGCATTCCAATATACAAAATCTCCATTCTTCTCCCTCCGGCATGAACCTTTTACTGATTCATCCACTTTATCACTCTCCAGTTCTCCCAGCGGTTTGATCATCCCACCAGCAACACTCATCACTATCACATAATATACCGTTTAGTACCAATCCTGAATTGTTTATCATCCATAAATACTCCTCTTTTCCACCTGACCACACCATTCGCAAGATATTCCATCATTTATTCTCTCAAATATATCCCTTATATTATTTCTCACTCCATCACTCACTAACTCTCATATATAAACGTTTACATCCATCCTATTTTTAATCAATTCCCTCACAAATAACACCCAAATAAGATTGTCCATCTGAACAAATCGTAACTTAGATCTATACCTCTTATTCCAGATCATAGTCTCACCACTATAACCTCTCACCAAATCATACATACCCCTCAAATGTAAGATCAACTAGCGCACCAATAACTTAGTCCCATTACATCCCACCAGCGATTTAATTGACACCCAGTCACCTGTCCTACCGATTTCACACTTGTCTTAATAGCACTCTCTGATCTTCCATTCCTTTTCATCCAACATTTACCTCATCCTTATATATTATATATATCCGAGACACTTTTTTCAAGCTGCTCACCATCTAATTCACATAATTATCCACAAAACTTGACTTGAGTCTTCTACTCACATCTAACCTCTATAACCTCTACTCTTCACTCTATTCGTTTACTTTCAAAAACGCCTCTCTTTACACACCCTACCAAAATCTCCCTTACCTCAACTTCTTCAGATTTCGTCACATTTCAATTCAAAAAAAATCAGTCTCACACCACTAAAGCCAGGGAAGCCTCCAATCTCCTCTCCATTCTCACACACAATTTTAAACACCACCCATTCCCTGAACATCCCCCCACAACATCTCATAATCTAAGTTTCAATAACACCATCCACTACCAAATTGTTAATTAAAGCCAGGAGACACTAACATGATCCCTAGCCAGCTCATCTCCATTCTATTAATATATAACTTACCCCAATTGCACTTTTGACTAGCTTTTTTCACAAACTCCTTCAGCATCACTTCATACAATATCCCTATACTTTGGATTCCATTCAGAATACTTACGTACTAACCACAAATATCACTTCAACACCGTGATAAATAGCAGACACCTCATTTAATCATATCATAACGTCCCTGTGCCAAACTTCATTGACCACCATAACATGCACATTAATATATCTTTCTCACTCCTCATTATATCAACATCATTCTCGTTATCAGTGTAAAGATTGATCCATACACTTACTCTACCACTAATCTAATTATCAGCCCCTGTCCTCTTCATCAATCCATTTACCAGTCCTTCAAGGATTCAAATCCTGACGCACTATTCTCGTTAAAATTACAAAAAATCCAAGCCTATATTTTTCTTCCTCCTAAACATGAATAAACTAATTACCGCTTACTACTAATATTTCCTAAAAGGTACCTAAACAAACAAACTAAACTTAATCCCCCTTAACTTTTTATAAGGCACTATTCATTGCTCTCCTCAATCACACATCTCGGAACTATTTATACCTCCCATAAAACGCTTTGTTACACCAAAAAAACATCACAACATAATCATCAATACATAGCTAGATATACCTCTACTAAAATCTCTAACCATATATAATAATAAAAAATACATAATATATATATACTCCTCTATATTTACTACTATCTATTCATTCTCTCCAAATTATCATATATATTATATAATATCTGAGTACTCTCACTATTATTAATATATTAATTATATATTATATCTAGTAGATTATCAGATTTGCATACATTATTTATAATAATTAATAATATACATTTATATATATATATATAAAATATAATTATCCACATATAAACCTATAACTATAATATATAAACTCACATCTTACCAATATATAATATCATATATATATATATCATATCACCTCACTCACGCTATTATATATATACTCGATACACTATAATATATTATATATAACTACAACACGCATATATATATATATATTATATATATATATTATATATTATAATATATATATAGTATATATATATATATATATATATATTATATACATACTTATATAAATGACATACTTTATATTCGGTAAATGGATATTTATTTTAGATACATATATTAAGAAAATAAATACGTAGGAAAATGATAAAAAAAACATTGGTCAAGTTAAAAAGGCCAAAGTGCTTTGCAAGTAATTTGTCGACATATTCTTTAAGTAAAATAAAACGGTGCAAGTCAACATCACAGATACACAAGTACAAAACTTGGGTTTAGCTATTAACTAGCACAGTACAAAGTACAAGTACTAAAAACAAAATATCAATCTACACGTACAACAAGTACCATACACAGTACTTGTACATTGAACCCAAGCCTATATATATAAAAAAACGATTTTTTGTACACTGTCCCCTACTAGCAACCAAACATTATTGGAGATTCGCCTGACTGTATATAGTACCATTCAAAACCCCTAACCCTATATTAATTACTCAACGATATATATTATACTATCCTAATATTAATAATAAACATAATCATTATTATAACATATATCACTCACTCTCATACTAAATATAAATTTATTTACATCTATAGAGGTTAAGAAGTATTTAATAATTATTAAATTATACATATATATATTAGTACTATATATATGTATATTAAATATATATTAAATTATATATATCCTCAATCTTACTATTACACATTAGATAATAATTTTAATATAATTAATACTATATAAAAATAAACCCTCAATATATATATATAATTTAATATAATCATCCTATTTTCCTATTTTTATACATTATATTATTATTTGTTATATAATTTATTTATTATAATTTTGTTTACTCAGTTAATATGTTATATAATTATATTCAAGTTCATCTCACGCAATTCTTAAACAATATATAATATACTATATTTATATATATATAATATACCACTTATATATCTTATCATTTTTTGTACTAAATTATCATACATTAATATACCTATAAAAATATTTATTTATTTATATGCTTTTATTTTATATAATTATTCTTTTAGTAATTATTAATTTTTATTAAGGTTGACTGAGAGTCTAAATATACCTTATATACATGTTCATCAATATTAATATATATTTATTTTTATTATTTATTTATTATTTATATTATTTCTATATAACCTTATATTTTAATAACAGTCTAATGTATTATCCTAAATACCTTTTTTATATTTTATATTTATGTATATTATTTATATATCTAAATAAATTCTCTCCATTTCTTTTAGTTAATTACTCTATTTGTAAATATTTATTACTTATTTGTTTCACTTAAATTAATATTATATTATCTATATTACTACTAACTTTTATGAGATATGTATCATAATATAATATCATATATACTATATTAAATATAATTAATATATAATATATATTATTGTATATTAATATATGTTATTTATACTATATATTATATAAATATAATAATATTATAATAATATAATATGTAAATATATAAATTAGCAATTAAATATATAATATATATTATTAATATAAAATTATAATAATTAATCTAAAATAATTAGTAAGTAAATCCTAAATATTAGGATATATATTATAAACATTAATAAAAAAAATAATATATATATATATAACACTATATATAATTATACTATATATATATACCCTGTATACTTAAAAGTATTATAAAAAAAAATCCTTAATAATATATTAAATACTATTTTTACTCCGTTTTTACTCACAAATATACGACAAAATATATATATAATAATAATATAATATAGTGATAAAAATATTATAATAGAAATATATAATAGGGATGAATATATAATAAATCTGATATCAATAATAATCAATAACTCTATAATCACAATAATAATACATACGCTTAAATCTACTAAATACTCAAAAATAATAAACGTATACTGTGTATAAATAAATTATCTATTAATAGCAGATAACAATAGGGAATATTATTAAGGATATATAAAATAGAACTGTATCTTCTATAATATTGAACAAATAAAAATATATATTATCATAATGATCAAGTAAATTATATAATATAAATATAAATGAATAATAGATTAACAATAATACCATTATATAAAAGCTGTATATAATATTATCAAAAATTAATAAAATGGAAATATTATTATAAATAAATATATAGATATATAGTAAGAGAATAATATATATAATACAATATATATATAAAAAATAATGTATTAATATACTCCAGAAATAGCCGATCAATCACGAGACCTCACACCTTAAATATCAAATTGGAATTTTCGCTCCAGACTGCCGACTCCGACCTACCATTAAAACCAAAAAATTTTCATTTGTTTTTACCGACTCCACTTAAACAAAGATTTTCGACTCCGACTCCGACTCCGACTCCGACTCCAGCAGTCAAATTTCAAATTTCGCTCTGACCCAGCTTAGTGCTTACAAAGTTACAATAAATTTTTTTGTTTTCAAACTATTTTTTTTTTTGCTGCTTTTAAGAAATAAAAAAATACCAACTCATTTCCAGGACTCGAAATACTAAAATCCTCAAAATAGATAAAAACGCTCTGTAAGATATCAGTAAAAGACTCAGTAGAGCTCGTAGCAAGATATCCACATCAAGCATAATTTTCTCTACTATCAGCATCGCATAAAACGATTCTTTTTTGCGAGTCAGCAGCGAATAGTAAATTCTATTATGAATTAGGAGACTAAATGTTCCTCACCTTTCTGCAATCGCACAAAGACTGTTACAACTCGTTTTGGAATATAGTTGGTACTACATGGGAGAAATAAATGAGGCTGTCTCCCCTTATGCTTCGGAACAAACACAAAGATGAAACGCTTGACAGGTGATGATAATACGATTTTAGGTAATTCACCTGATCACTTCTTCACTTTTAAAAACCGCATTTGACCAGAGGTAACTAATCATAGACTATTATTTAAGTCAGAAAATTTTGATTTGGAGTACAGACGAGATTCATTCTTAGATGAGCAAGCAGAAGAATAGAGCTGTGCTAAATGCTGCTATATAACGCTATAAGAACTTCAAAAGGTGACAGAAAACACTTAATGCTAAAGGAGAATAGACATAATACCAGACTTATCAAAATCATGCAAACACGAATCTCAACGTATCTGCAATAGTAACTTTTTGGATCCTAGATTAAAATCAATTATCTTGATTACACACGTGTTTCTTATACAAAAGGTTAAAATTTATTATTAAGTATTGACATAGGTGTGATGAAATGCTAGCTAAAAGCCAGAATTTCAACGCAGTCCATCAAAGGAAAGATGCCAAGAAAACAGACACTACATTTCTACCTGCTTAGCGAGAGAAAACCTTATCAACGATATAATAAACGTCATTATTCAGCTTAATCCCTAGCAGCGCATGCTAAGGTCTATCGATTTCAGGAGGTGGTCAAGGACACTCTGTCATCTAGAGATACTGAACGCATAATCCAATCAAGCGAAAACTCTTAGGAATAACAGATAAAGAATAAACACTCTGGTTTGATGGTCGTGAATAATTGTAAAATTTCAACACATCTTGCAGAACTCGGCATAGAGAATACTTAGCATGCCCTTAAACGTAAGTCGTTATCTTGGCAAGAAGCACATCTTTTTAGCATGCAGATCCATTAACGAAGAAAAAGAGAAGCAAACTCTCCTTTAAAGGCTCAGAAGCTTCTTTTTTTTTTCAACATAATTTGAGAATTATTATTTCAAGTATTGTTCTACATATAACTTTTTTTTCAATGGCTTAGAGAGCAAAAACTGAACGGACGAGATATGAGACATAGGGGATGACAGATAAGATGTTGGGTCCATATCTTCGACATCGGTAATCACCGGTATTAAACATCACATATCAACACAAAATAATACTAATATATTATATATATATAATATTAATATATTATAATATAAAAATAATAATATATATATTAATAATATATATATATAATAATAATATTATAATATAATAATATATAATATATATTATATATATAATTAAATATAATATATATAATATATAATAATATAATATATTAATAATATATAATATAGTAATATATATAATATATAATATATTATAAATAAACAAACTATCCCCAAGGAAGGGCTTTTGACCCTGTACAGTTGGTCTCACATTCAATCTTTCATTTTGGGCCAAAACTCCTTAAACCTAGAGCATTTTAGAAAACATTCTTTCGCAAATTATTTTAATCCGATGCACCAGTCCCTGGTTAATACTCTTCAGGTAGGGTTTTCAGAGATCTTTACAGTAAACTACATCATTCTTTCATTATGGACATTCAAAAACTCGTGACAGCCCAGAGGTCTCCAGAGGATCATGCTTCTAGACGCATAATATTCTAAACACTGGTCCATAGAGTAATATCAAAGCAAAAGGAAAGGACCAGGTTTTGCTTACTCTGATCGCCCTAATATTATACCATTAGATAGCGAGAAAATCTTCATTATCCATAGAAACAGCTACCGAAACTTCTAACACTTCTACTTTTATATAAATATATAAAATATATACATATACAATAATACTTATATATATTATAATTATAAATAACACCTATTATGATAACTATAATCATTATATATAGTATATATATAATATATATCAATATATTTATATATATATAAACTTAATACATTACTATATACTTATACATAAAATAATACTAAAATATACAATGAATATACTATACAATATACCCATATATATATGAAGTACTTGTGGCAAAGACTCTAAAATCCTCATAAGTCATATCCGCGGATTAGTGATTTTTAACTATAATGCAAGGGCGCGGTAAAGTGATTTTTTTACTATTCCACGCAATCACGGATAATCAAAATCACCATTACCGCTAAATAGAGTAAAGACAGAAAGATGCAGGCGCAGTGCTATACTATGACAAAACAAATATATATATTAGTATATCCGGAACAATGTTATAACCAATTATTATGGACAAATAATTTGCCTATAACTTATAACAGCCATTATAAAATTAACAGTTTATACTTTCAAGATAATAATAAATAATCAATAATAATAATAATAATAAATAAATATATAAAAATAATAATAATAAAATAATAATATATAATATATAAAATAATAATAATAAATAATAAATAATAATAAAATAATAATAATATAATAAGTTCTATAAATATTTATTCGACTCGACTCCTCTTACACCAGGAATTTCGAACTCCGACTACGACTACCGACTTACCACATTGCACAGATTTTCGGAATATTCCGACTCAGACTCCTGGAAAATTGCACGACTCACACGACTCCGACTCCACGACTACGACTCCACGCTACCGCAGCCCGATTATATATATAATAATATATATAATATATATATATTATATATATATATATATAAATATATTAATATATATATTATATATGTATATAATATATATATATATATATTATATTATATATAATATATAAATATATAAATATATATATATAATATATATATAAATATAATATATAATATAATATATAATATGTATATATAATATACATAATATATATATATAATATATATATATATATATATATATAAATATCATAATATTGATTTGCAAGTTTTTTTATATATATATATATATATAATATTAATATTATATAGCTATATACTATCACAGATTATACTATGAATACTCGCAACATTTATATATAAAAAATTAATATTTATAACATTATATATATGTACAGACTTTACTTTAGAAAATGCGTGGTAATAGAGAAGCTATATATTTTTACTTTGTGATAAGTGGTAAGTGCCAATTTTGTAAATTATAAATTTATTTTTAAATCTAAAATTAAAAATGTTTTCTAAATAAAATAGAAAAGTTTTAAAATTAATTAAATTTTCATATTTTATTAATTTAAATAAATCATTAAGAAAGTACGATAACTGCTACAAAAAAGTATTAATATATTCAGTTTCACCAATAATCATGAAGTTGCCAGAAGTTGGCCAAAAATTGTTTTTTATCATGCTCTCGTTTGCGCGTTGAAGAAGGTAGAATCTTGAATTATTTTTTATATTATTATTTTTTTTTTTAACTAAAGAAAAACCCCCGGGTAAACCACAAAGATGGAAGGAGTCGGGGTTTGTCGGCCTACTGGTGAGTAGTATACACCAGGATACGAACCTTCTTATCTAACCACAAAACCGCAAAACTTGATAACAAGGCGAAGAACGGCCTCACTTCAAAGGGTATCGACATTTCTATATTTTCTATATTCTTTTTCTATTCTATATTCTATATATTTATATATTCTATATTCTATATTCTATATTCTATATTCTATATAATTCTATATTCTAGCTCTAGCACGTATGGACTATAATTGGTAGATACACCGGTAATTTTCCTTTTTGTGTTACCCTAATGTTATTTGGGTACGAAGGTATCGTTGGTGTTATTAAGAAAGGTGCAGGATGCTTCCATTCTATGAGTTTATTACCCTACCCCCCTTTTTTAGCACTTCTAGCCATGATATATCCTACGTCATAGAATACACCCGGTATTAGTGCCTACCCCTATGTTATTCGGTACGGGGAGTCGATTAGTGTATATTAGAAGATGCTAGAATGCCTCCTTCTATGAGTTATTACCCACCCCTATCCC
>JABUQX010072775.1:20000-25000 GCA_015478945.1 Trachelipus rathkii
AATACTTAATTGGACGCAAAAATGGAATTATGTAGAACCTGTACAGATCAACAAAAAATACAGATTATTCAACCCCACAAAAATTAGTGCTTTTTCCATTATTAGAGGCACAATCCCAGATAATAATATAATGCTCGATTCGAGAAAGAAAGAATTGGTTAAAAAACAGTTGCGTAAACAGAAATGTTTTAACCGATATATGTGTACTGCAGCTCATATAATTATACGAGCATATTATACATTTTATAAATATAACTCATGTCCAGTACTCTAAAAGATTCGGAAAATACAATTAATCAGTTCTTAGCTCATAGATGCCCTTCAAATACATTATTCGTCAGCTTGAAAGAATCGCCTTTAACAAGTGAAGAAATATCCTGACAAGAACATATGGTTAGGCATTATAGTCAGGGAGAGAACTTGTCATCGTATGTTACTCTGGGATGAGTGAGAAGTTGAAAAGTTATTAATGTATATTCAACAACGAAGATAACTGCATTGTGTAAGGACTTGGACCGATTAAATCTTAATGATGTCTCGTAACCCCGCATTCATGTAAAACATTCAAATATAAATAAGTATATATATATATATATATATATAAAATAAATATAAATATATATAATATATATATAATTATATATTATATATATTATATATATTATATATATATATATATATTCACGTATTTATTATATTATAAATTATTATTATTATATATTATATAATTATTATTATTATATTATTATTATATTAGTATTATTATATTATATTATATTTATTATATTATTATATTATTGGTTGTTTCAGTTTAATATCTGTTTGTTTTTTTTCAAAGATCATTTTCTACATTGGTTAATATGAATATAGACCCCTTTGTATACATATATATCAGTTTAGTTTGTATAAGCCTAATCCCTGTAAACATGTTTATCGCTGTCGATGTAAGTCGTGATTAATGGACTCTGAGTTGTAAGGCGGTTATGTTAAGCTTGTTACTTTCTTATGATTGTTTAAAATATATTATCTAATAGGTTAACTGTTTATACAAAGTTTCTTCAGTACGAAATTTCCAACTGAAGCTAACATCATGGCTTCTCTTCACACTCCCAGAACTTTAAACGACATATTACGAGACCTTGTATCCGAGCTGTATCTTTTATTTATTCCGTAAACCAATGGTATCTACATAAGCCTGTATCTACGTTAGGTGACATGATCACCCTTGTTCATTCTGTTGAAAATTCGTCCGTATTATTGACACCGTGGAAGAAGGGTAAAAGCTGAGTATGTGATATCTGATACAATCGCTCATAGTGAAATATCATAAACGAAGGCGAGAGGTATTAAAGAATAATGTTCTCATTATGCGAAGTGTTAAAAGATACTTGAAGTACTAATTACGGAACCTTACCACTAACACATCATACGTACAAGTAATAGGTTTGTTACATTTCGCAGAAAATATTACAACCTTGTTAAAAATAAAGAAAAATATTAATAATCTTGACAATGTCGATATACTTGACGAATTAATACATCTAGCAATGGTTTTTATATAAATTGACACTGAAGTATGGAAAACCATTATAATAGAATCGTTAAGCAGTTGCCGACGACAACTAAATGTTATACCTTTACTCTCTTGGCATGAGAAAATGCAATCTATAGAGCCTGAATGCTGGAAGAATGGGTGTGCATCTCGAGATATCATGTATATTTTCAAAGCGAATAGAGCTTTGGAGACTTTATATAAGAATGCACATTCAACTTCATCCATGTGTCTGCGCAAAGTATTATATGTATATAATATAGTATATAATATATATATATATATATATTATATAATATATATAATATAATATTATATATAAATATATTTATATATATATATATATATATATATAAGTAATATATATATATATATAATATTATAATATATATATATATATAAAAAACTGGTTCTGAATATTAAATATCTGTATGTAAACAACATTGTGTATCTCGTAATAATAATATATATATATATATATATATAATATTATATAAATTACATTATATAATATAAATAATAGATATATATATATATATATATATATATATATATATATATATATAATAATATAAAAAATTGTGTTCTTCTAATATTTTAAAAATACCTTTATGTAAACAACATTGTAATATAAAAATATAGATATATATAATATATATATATATATATAATATATATTAAATAATATATATATATATATTAATATATATATAATAATATAGTATATATATATATAATATATCTTTATATTTAAATAACATTTTAAAAAGTTAAAATATTTTTAAAAAAAAAAATCTGTTTAACCTCATCCTCTTACATGCTAATCATACATAAAACTTATTTTATTTATGTGTTTATGCAAAAATTATTATTATAAGCTGTTATGTAGGAAGAGGAAAAAAACATGGTATATGATATAATTTAATTGTAAAGAAAATGAGATATATGATTATTAATAATCACTATTGGTAAAGCAGTAAAACCAAAGTATACTAATCCCCCCTAGGTGGGTGGACCCCTTGTGCTGTTGCTGTAGTGTTTTACTGCTTTAATGCTTTGTCCCTAAAATCATGTTTTTCGTGAAAATTTGACAACTTTTTCTAGAAGAAACAATGTTTTTTAAAAAATGTTGTTCCGAAAAATAAAATGTTTTCATCAAAAGGAAAATGTTTCAAAAAACAAAAATGCTTTTCTTCATCAAAAGAAAATGTTTTTCAGAAAACAAAAAATGTTTTCATAAAACAAAAATGTTTTTCAAGAAAACAAAATGTGTGAAAAAACATTTGTTTTTAATACATGAAAAATAAAAATCTTATCCAATAGAAAATTAACTTTAACTTTAATTTTTTATCTATAACAAACTTTAACTTTGGTAATGAAAACAGCTTTTCTATAAATAAAAGACCTGATTGAAATAAAAAGAATAAAAATAAAAAAAAAAAAAAAAAAAATAATGTAAGACTGTATGTTGTATACAACCTCTAACTAAACATATTCTTCTTCTTCTTCTTCTTCTCTTCTCCATTCGTGGTTTCTTCCTTCTTCTTCTCTTCTCTTCTTCTTCTCTCTTCTTCTTCTCTTCCTTCTCTTCTTCTTCTTCTTCTTCTCGTCTCGTCATTCCTCTTCTTACTCCTCCTCCTTCTTTTTTTTCCTGTAACAAAGATGAATCATCAAAGCTGAGACATCTAAAAAGATGAAGTACATCAAAGCTGAGTATCAAAATTGCAGGTATCAAATTGAAGGTATCAATTGAGGCATCAAAAGTTGAGGTATCAAAGTTGAGGGCACAAAATTGAATCATCAAATTTTGAGCTTAAAAGTTGAGACATCAAAGCCGTGGTATCAAAGTTGAGGCATCAAGTGAGCATCAAAGTACGTGTTGCTGTTGTGGTGTGTGTGTGTGTGTGTGTGGTGTGTTGTTGTTTGTGTGTGTGTGTGTTGTAGGTTTTGAGGAGCGATATACATACAGGAACTCAAAGTTAGGTAGTTACCTACAGAACGACCTCATGTTAGGACAGTTCCCTACAACAGATACTGCGTCAGATACCTACATGTGCTCGACTATCTCACTTAATTCCTCACGAACTTTTATGAAAGGTCAATTTCAGGCCTTGATACGGTAGCAAGGAACTAAATATTCAAGGCCAAGACCGTAAATATCAACCAACATTGCAAAAAGAGGACTAAGTTAACCTAAGTGGGTTAAAGAGGCCGAATTAAGGAAGATATACGACTACAGGCGCACCCCTTCTCCGTAGGGCTGCTAAACTCTCTCTCTCTCCTCTCTCTTCTCTCTCTCCTCTCTCTCTAGATATATATATATATATATATATAATATATATATAATATATATATATATATATATATATATATATATATATATATATATATATATAATAGATATATAATATATATATATAATAAACCCTTGAAACCATAGTTGGCTAACGATTCTTAATAAGGTTCGAAATGTGATATCAGAAAAAAAAAAAGAGAGAAAGGGAGAGAGAATAGAAAATCGAGACGGCAAAGCGAAAAAGATTATGTGACGCGTGCGGACCGGTGCGTGCGCCAGAGCCTCGGGTTGAATCCAATCGCTCGTGACCCGGGAAAACGCTTCTAACGCCCCGAAAACCTATAATTTGACCCTTAAAACGTCGTTAATACGCCAAAATAACGATGTTGCAAATGTTGCCCAAATGTGCCATAATTTGCAAAAGTAGCAAATTTGTTGCAACAGTTGCAACATTGCATGCAACATTGCAATGTTGTATTGCAATACGCCATCAAGGGGTAGTGTTAATATCTATACTAACTCCTTTTAGGAGTGAATCATCCCTTCGTTAAACCACGAGGAATCGAATTCACAGTCGATTATGTACTAATCCGATGCCTATATCGGATATTTCTCACATACGACTATATCGTACTAAAGGTTTAGGAAAGGGGTGGGGGTATAACTCGTAGAAGGAACCAAACTAGCACATATTGCAATATACACCAATCGAATCCCTTATACCTTATAACCTAGAGTAACACAATACCGGGTGTATCCTATGACGTAGATATGTCATGCTAGAACAAGGCTAGAAAGGGGGTAGGCGGAGTAACTCGTAGAAGGAAGCATTCTAGCATCTTCTAAATACACCAATCGACTCCCCGTACCCAATAACATAGGGTAGGCACTAATACCGGTGATGCATACGTAGACATGTTCATGCTAGAAAAGCTAGAAAGGTAGGTAATAACTCGTAAAGGAAGCATCCTAGGCATCTTCTAATAACACCAATTCGACTCCCGTACCCAATAACCTAGGGGTAGGCAATAATACCGGGTGTATTCGTAGGACATGTCAAGCTAGAAAAGGCTAGAAAAGGGTAGAAAGACTCATAAAAGGAAGCATCCTAGCACCTTCTAATATACACCAATCGACTCCCCGTACCCAATA
>JABUQX010072775.1:32500-35000 GCA_015478945.1 Trachelipus rathkii
ATATTATTATTATTATATATTATATTATAAATTTTAATTATTATATATTATTATTATTATTATTAGTATTATATTATTATTATTATTATTATATTATTATTATATTATTTACTAAATAATAATTTATTACTGATTTTGTGTGTATAGAATTATATTTATCTATGTTCAATTAATTTTAATTTTTATTTTGTATGTTTTTCCCCCCTTTTAAAACCGCGTTTAAAACCCCATTAATATATATTAAATATTTATTTATTTTTTATTTCCTGTAGTTGAGCGTAAGTTAAAGATGTAGTTATTTTTTATCTGCAAAAGTATTTGTCCGTTTGTCGCTTTTTATTTATTAAAAGCTTTTAATTTATTTTTATTTGTTTATTGCGTTATTCCTTAATCAAAATCCAAACTTTACAAATTCGGAAAAGTTGGAGCGAATAAAACAGAACAGTTGTCTCGTGAGCAATCCATTAAGAACTTACAGTAATACAAGCATACAGTACATACATACAGTACGATACCATGGACAACGATACATACAGTACATAGCATCATACATCGAGTACATACATAGCATAGGCGATAGCGATGACATACATGACATACATGAGCGATACATACACACCAAGTTATATATATTATATATATGATATAAAATATATATATATTATATATTATATGTATATAATATATATATTATATATATATATATATATTATATATATATATATATATATATATATATATATATATATATATATATATATAAAGCGTGAGAAATTGTTTCTTCTTGAGCCGGAAGCCGGTTCTCGTTCAAACTACAGTCTCAACCCATCAACCTTTATTTAACTAATCTAACACATTTCCTCAATGTTAAAACCCACCGCAAGCTATGCCCAAATCATTCTGAAGAAAGGTATGAAACCTTTCCAGCTATTGCCCAATAATCTTAATTAATAGGTATAAAATATGATTTTTAACTTAAAATGGGCTCTGTGACCCTCAAATTTCCTGACGCCTCCCAGTTTGGGTATGACTGACTGAGCCAAGGCAAAAGAAGGTCTGCCGCCTTTTCAGATGGTGTCATATTTTCAATACACAGGCCTTCTCTATGGCTATTGATGCATATAAGGAGGGGTTTACTCCCACCTGGGAGATGGGACTTTATTACACTGCAAAAACCAAGTCTGGAACCTCTCTCTCTCTCTCTGCTCTCTCTCTCTCTCTTCTCTCTTTCTCTCTCTCTCTCTCTCTTCTCTCTCTCTCTCTCTCTCGTCTCTCTCTCTTCTCTCTCTCTCTCTCTCTCTCTCTCTCTCTCTCTCCCATGCGTGTGTGTTTGTGTTATTACTTATTAGCTTAATA
The DNA here is from genome assembly GCA_015478945.1 of Trachelipus rathkii. Taxonomy (NCBI): domain Eukaryota; kingdom Metazoa; phylum Arthropoda; class Malacostraca; order Isopoda; family Trachelipodidae; genus Trachelipus; species Trachelipus rathkii. Next base: position 33,857 of record JABUQX010072775.1, read on the forward strand.
GAAGGATTTGAATGAGCTAATAAACAATAATTAATGATCCCAAACAAGATTGAAGCACAAATTCTATATAAAAATGGATGATTTTTCTTCACTCGACATTCCCTCTGAAACGGTAAAATAACTATCGGAAAACTATTATCTTTAAATCTGTAAATTTTGGTGGATAGAAATTGGAGATCCAAATTGATAAATTTTGATCGATCAACATAGAAATCGTCATTGGTTTGGAAATTGTTCTCGAATGTGTAATGAGAATTGTAGTCAGCTTTGAAAGTCGCATGTTCATAAGTAGTTGGATTGGAACCGGAACCGGAAACCTGATTCCCAACGGAAACCAGATCTGGAACTTAGCTCTGATTATTCTATAAAGGATACCATAGCTCTGGCTTCCAAAAGTTCGTTAATTTGAATGAACTTTGTGAATATGTGAAGGCGAAAAGAGGAAGTAGCTTTTGGTACAAATTCTTCTTTATTCAACTTTAAAGTAAAGCCTTAAGAGTAAGGCTGGTTGAGCACAGCACCGCACCGCACCTTACCGCACCGCACCGCATCAAAGTGAGCGCACCAAGCATCGCACCGGGATTTAGAGATAACTTCTTCAGGCAAGTTTCAATCACACTATTGCTTTCCTCAGGGCAAATTATCTCAAAAATTTGAGAAAATTATGAACCACATTATGAAACTTAATGACGTCGTTAGAACAACGAATTCACATCTGGAATAATCGTGACGTCACATAAGGAATAATTGTGACGTCACATCAAAAATAATCGTGACATCAAATCAGGCATAATCCTCATAATCAGAAAAAGACTAGAAATTTTTATAACTTCCAAGACTAATCTAGGCCTGACTTGAATATCCTTTGATTACAAACATGATCGTTGATTATGACAATGCTTTTCTAATAAAAAAAAAACTGAATTTGACAAAGCACTCCATATTATGACGTCATCATAACATTATGAGATATTATTAATCCATAATATCAATAAGTGCGCTGAACGTAATTAATTTTAAATTTATTTTAAATTTATGGAGGTCATAATTCTTCTATATCTTGTGCTAGCTTCTTTTTTTTTTTTTTTTTTTTTTTACAAACATGGCACAAACCTATTTCATATATATATATATATAATAATAT
>JABUQX010072776.1:0-2500 GCA_015478945.1 Trachelipus rathkii
AGAAGCCTGGAGAGAGAGAGATTGTTCGACGAGAGAGAAACTAGATCGAGTTCGGGTTTTGAGAGACGAGAGAAGATGAGAGCTTACACGTGTTGGATCCAGCTATCACGTAGTTAATGCATTTACACTTTAGACGTGTTTGAGACATTGAAATTTTTACTTGAATCATTTTTATTTGAATTTTAATTATTTTAACTATTTTTATTATTTGCGTATTTTAATTATTTTTATTTTATTTTCTGTTATAACATCTCTCATCCTGAGAATCGCCACGTGAAACGAAATCTTTGAATTCGAACCGTAAAAGCACGTGGAAGACCATGCTGTCGTTGTTTATTCATTTTTATTTCCAAAATTTATTCATTTTATTTGAATTATTTTATTCATTTTTATTTGACTTTTTTATTTTATTTATTTATAATTTTTTTGTTTTTAAATTTTTATTTGCGCAATTTAGTGTTTTCAGAAATGTCAACTTTTTCTTTTCACGCTGAATAAAATATTAATGTGTCGCAAGACCTTATATATATATATAATATATACTATATATTATATATATATATATATTATATATATATATATATATATATATATTATACTATATATATATATATATATATATTATATTATAGTATATTATATTATATTATATATATAAAGAGAGGAGAGAAGAGCAGAGAGAGAGAGAGAGGAGAGAGAGAGAGAGAGAGAAGGCAGTATATCATATATATATATATATATATATATATTAACCTTGTTTGACCTTGCCGGATACCCTATACCAAGCCTACACCTAGCCTACATCTGTACCTAACCTGACCTAACCTAACCTAACCTAACCTAAGCCTAACCTAACCTAACCTAACCTAGCGCTAACCTAAACCTACCTAACCTAACCTAACCTATCCTAACCTAACCTAACCTTACACCAGCCTACACCTATCCTACACCTGCACCTAGCCTCCACCCCGCCTTGAGCTCATCCGGTAACTGATGCCTAGCCTTTGGTAGGTATCTATGCTAACATGAGGTCATGTAGGTACTGACCTGTATGGATCTATCCTAACTTATTTCCCACACACACACGACACACACACACACACACCACACACACACACACACACACACACACACATTTATATTATACACTACACTCACATCCCACACACAGACCACACTACACTTACACACAGCACACACAACAACACCACACACACACACACACACCACACATACACACACCCACTTACACTTATACACACATTCACTATGACCACTTACACTCACCGATAGACACATTGCACTTACATTTCACTTATAACACGTATAAACAACACGACCAGCCCTTTGTCTTCCAGCGGGTTCAATTTTAGCCCCCCCCCCCCCCACCCGCCCCCCCCCCACACCTATTTTAGCACTTAACATTTTTATTAAAAACATTTCCGAAACTAAAACTGTAACTCATTACAGACATCTTTTATATTTTACTTAAAACTTTTAATTTATAAAATTTTTAAAAATTACATTAAGAAGAAAAAACCAGCGTCCTGATATATAAAACATTTTATTTTACTACGAATTGTTACGAAAATTGTATAAAAAATATACTTTACAGACTTAAAGCAGTAAAGCCGAAAGTTAAAGCAGTAAAGCCCAGTAAAACAAACGCATACTAATCCCTTAGTGTTAGCGTAACACCTCTATTGGTTTTAACTGTTTTACGCTTTAACTTCATGTTTTACTGCTTTAACGTTCATTTTTTACTGCTTTAACTTATATGTTTTACTGTTTTAACTCACATATTTATTAACATTACACACGTTAAAGCTGTAATCAGTTAAATCGAATAGAGTGTAACCTGAACAACCAAGAGGGGAATTAGTATGCTATTGTTTTACTGCTTTACTGCTTTAACTTTCTGTATTTACTGCTTTAACTCATATGTTTTACTGCTTTAACTCACATATTTTTTAACATTACATACCTTAAGCAGTAAATCAGTAAATCAATAAAGGTGTTACCTAACACCTAAGGATTAGTAGCTTATGTTTTACTGCTTTTACTGCTTTAACTCAGTTTTACTGCTTTAGCTTATATGTTTTACTGCTTTAACTCACATATTCATTAACATTACATACCTAAAAGCAGTAAATCAGTAAAATCAATAGAGGTGTGACCTAACACAAGGGGGGATTAGTATGCTTTTGTTTTACTGCGTTACTGCTTTAACTCATGTTTTTACTGCTTTAACTTTCTGCTTTACTGCCTTTAACCTCATGTTTTACTGCTTGAAACTTTCTGCTTTACGCTTTACCTTTCTGCTTACTGCTTTAACTTTCTGCTTTATGCTTTAACCTTCTGCTTTACTGCTTTAACTCATATATTTTTATTTATCATTATGTTTTTTATTTTTTTTTAATACTTTTTATTATTATTTTATTTATTTTTTTTACTTTATGTTATTATTATTTTTTTATTCTTTATTATTTATTTTTATTAT
>JABUQX010072776.1:7500-10000 GCA_015478945.1 Trachelipus rathkii
TGTGTGTGTGTGTGTGTGGGTAAATTGTAAGTGTCTAATGGGTAAATGTAGGTGTCATAGTGAATGTGTGTATAAGTGTCAAAGTGAATGTGTGTATAAGTGGTAAGTGTACGTAGTGTGGTTTGTGTTGTGTGTGTGTGTGTGTTGTGTGGGTTGTTCTAAATAATAATAACAATAGGCATGAAGTAAATAACACTAAAGTATAATAAAAATAAAATAATAAAAATAATAAAAATAATAATAAAAATAAATAAAAATAATAATAAAAATTAAATAAAAGTATTAAAACAAAAAAAAAAAAAAATAAAAAACATAATGTTTAATAAAATATATGAGTTAAGCAGTAAAGCAGAAAGTTAAAAAACAGTAAAGCAGAAAGTTAAAGCAGTAAAGCAGAAAAGTTAAAGCAGTAAAGCAGAAAGTAAAAGCAGTAACATGATTTAAAGCAGTAAAGCAGTAAAACAAAAGCATACTATCCCCTTGTTGCTAGGTAGGTGGTTAGATTTACTGATTTACTGCTTTAAAGGTATGTAATGTTAAGAATATGTGAAGGTTGAAAGAGTAAAACATATGAGTTTAAGCAAGTAAAACATGAGTTAGCAGTTAACATGATGTTAAAGCAGTAAAGCGTAAAAACAAAAGCATAACTAATACCATTAGGTGTTAGGTAACACCTCTATTGATTTAATGATTTTACTGCTTTAAGGTATGTACAAAATGCAATAAATTATGTGAGTTAAAGCAGTAAACATATAAGTTAAAGCAGTAAAACAGAAAAAGTTAAAGCTAGTAAAGCAGTAAAAACAAAGCCATTACTAATCCCCTCTTGTTGTTTGGGTTACACCTCTATTGATTTTACTGATTTATCAGCTTTACCGTGTGTAATGTTAATAAATTATGTGAGTTAAAACAGTAAAACATAAGTTAAAGTTAAAGCAGTAAAAACATGAGTTAAAGCAGTTAAAAACATGAGTTAAAGCAGTAAAACAGTAAAACAAAAGAGGTGTTACCTAACACCTAAGGGATTAGTATGCGTTTGTTTTACTGCTTTACTGCTTTAACTTTCTGTTTTACTGCTTTAAGGTCTGTAAAGTATATGTTTTTAATAAAATTTCGTACAATTGTAGTAAAATAAAATGTTTATATATCAGGCACGCTGGTTTTTTTCTTCTTACATGCAATTTTTAAAAATTTATAAATTAAAAAGTACTAAGTAAAATATATAAAAGATGTCTGTAATGAGTTACAGTTTTTAGGTTCGCGAAAAATGTTTTTTTAATAAAAATGTTTAAGTGCCTAAAATTAGGGTGGGCTAAAATTGACCCATGGAAGACCAAAGGGCTGGTCGTGTGTTTATACGTGTGTATAAGTGTAAATGTAAGTGCAAGTGTCTATGGTGAGTGTAAGTGTCATAGTGAATGTGTGTATAAGTGTAAGTGGGTGTGTGTATGTGTGTGTGTGTGTGTGTGTGTGTGTGTGTGTGTGTGTGTGTGTGTGTGTCTGTGTGTGGGTGTGAGTGCGTGTGTATAAGTATAATGTGTGTGTGTGTGTTGTTGTGTGGGTGTGTGTGTGTGTGTGTTTGTGTCCACGGATGGAAATAAGTTAGGAAATAGATCCATACAGGTCAGGTACCTACATGACCTCATGTGTGTGTGTTACCTACCAAAGGCTAGGCATCAGTTACCTGGATGAGCTCAAGGCGGGGTGGAGGCTAGGTGCAGGTGTAGGATAGGTGTAGGTTAGGTTAGGTTAGGTTAGGTTAGGTTAGGTTAGGTTAGGTTAGGTTAGGTTAGGTTAGGTTAGGTTAGGTTAGGTTAGGTTAGGTACAGATGTCTTTTCAGGTACACGATGTAAGGCTATACTGTAGGCATGGTAAAGCTCTTATCCAGTGGCAAGAAAAAACAAGGTTAATTATATAATAATATATATATACTGCCTCTCTCTCTCTCTCTCTCCTGCTCTATTCTCTCTCTCTCTCTTTCCCATATATATATTATATAAATATATATATATTATCTATATATAAATATATTTTATTTTATTATTATATATTTTAGTTATATATTATATAATGTATTTTAAATATTTTTTATATATATATTATAGGGGGGAGGTCTTGCGACACATTAATATTTTATTCAGCGTGAAAAGAAAAAGTTGACATTTCTGAAAACACTAAATTGCGCAAATAAAAATTTAAAAACAAAAAAAATTATAAATAAATTAAATAATTAAAATAAATCAAATAAAAATGAATAAATAATTCAATTAAAATTAATAAAATTTTGGAAATAAAAATGAATAAACAACGACAGCATGGTCTTGCACGTGCTTTTACGGTTCGAATTCAAAGATTTCGTTTCACGTGGCGATTCTCAGGATGAGAGATGTTATAACAGAAAATAAAATAAAAATAATTAAAATACGCAAATAATAAAAATAGTTAAAATAATTAAAATTCAAATAAAAATGATTCAAGTAAAAAATTTCAATGTCTCAA
>JABUQX010072777.1:0-13816 GCA_015478945.1 Trachelipus rathkii
ACCGCACCAAAACTCCTTTCATTCGCACCGCACCGCACCAAAAGTCATTTCTTTAGCACCAAACCTCACCAAAAGTCCTTTTTTCGCACCGAACCGCACTTGTATGATTCAATGAGCACCACATTCTGCACTGCACCAGGACACTAAACTTGTGCCCTGCCGCACCGCACCGCACCTGGTGCTTCGGTCAACTCTAGTATGGACAATAAATTACAACAATCTATATATATATATATATATATATATATATATATATAGCAGTTATATAGTTATATATATATATATATATATATATATATATATATATATATATATATATATATATATATATATATATATATATATATATATATATATATATATATATATATATATATATATAACGATCATTTATCAGATAAAAAATATCAAATTTTCAAGAAAATTAAAAACATGAAGCAAACATGTTTTGTTCAGTCTATAATGAGCAAAGACAAAAAATAAAAAACGTACCAATTAATTGAACGAAATTCGCTTCTGTTTAGGGTAGTATAATAAATGAGAAACTTAACAAATGTACCAAGTTCGCTTGTTTAAGAAACGTAACAAATTTACCAAATTCGCTTCTGTTTAAGGTTGTACAATACATAAGAAACGTAATTGTAGCAAATTCGCTTCTATTTAAGGTATTACGATGAAGATGAACGTAACATATGTACAAATCATATTGTTACAAACAATCCTCTCGTTTGTAGTACAAATCTTGAAATATCTATTAATTTCGTTAGATGACCCAGGGTTTGCCTGACCCGAGTTTGGCGTGGAGGCCGTCGGAAGTTAGGGTCTAAGACCGCCTCTGTGCGTCACCCGTTCGTGTAAGCTGAAGGGGGGTGGGATGGTAATTTATGGATGGGTTTACTTTAGCAAGTTGTAGCTTCTGGCGAGGTAAGCATCGTGGAGCTGCCTTTATCTCAAGAGGGTATATGGTGTTCAAACAACTTCTGAGCGATTGGTGAGAGGAGGAGTGAGAGCAGAAGAATTGATGAGACGAATCGATATGCGAATTTTTATTCTTTGTATAAGTATATATATATTATTTATATATATATATATAGTATATAATTATTATATATATAATATTATAATTATATATATTTATATTATACGTTATATATATTATACTATATATAGCAACGAAGTTTATTAAGCGGCCACGACGGACGGAAGATTCGGATAAATTATATATATTTAAGTTAATATATGATAATTTAATGTATATTATATATATTTGATAGTATAGTATATATAAGTATAGTATATTATATTATATATCTATATATTTTTTAATGGGAGTGAGGTGAGATTAGGGTAGGTGAGTATAACTTAATTTAGTTAAGTATAAGACGCGTAATAGGCTGGTAGAAGAGACTAAACTGCTCCGATTGTTTAAATTATTAGCAAATAACATCTGTTTAACAATCATTCTGCGGTTGTGAGGAGAGAGATGAATATAAAGATCGTGTTATTATTCTAATATATTCTCTGGCTATTTATGTAATTTTTTATTTTATTTAGTTTTAATTATTGTACTTTTAACATAACTGGAGAGATTTTTGCCCATGTATAATGATATGGTATTAATTTGGTAGTGGTATTATTTGTTGTTTTTTGAACTAGTGTGCGGGTGGCGTTAATTGGAGGATGTATATTAGTTATGTTATTTTAATTAGTGTATTATGATTTGATTGTCGTGTATTTTTTTAGTTGGTGGATTTACTTTTTTATGTTTTTGGATAGTTATTGTATGTATTTGTAATTTTTATTTATTGGAGGGTATTGGTGTGGTTTGTATTGTTGATGTTTGATTATGGGGAAGGGGTCTGACCATGCTTAAGGGGTACGTGGGGGTTATAGTTATATTTAAATTATAATATTATGAAATTATTGATCGATGATTTGGTTAGTTATATATATATGTTTGGTTTATGTGAGTGGGTATTGGGTGTATGGTTAGTTTGGGGGATGTGAATAGTATAAGGTATATCTCAAATTCTATGAATCGGGATTATATATCAATTCGAAATATCGTATTATGCGACTATTTGATATATTCTGGCGATAGATTATCGAAGGCGATATGATTTATATTTTCTTTAAATATCGATATATATCGATTTAAATTTGAATTTTTATTAGTCAATGCGGGCATGATTCCCCTAGTATAGAAGATTCTCTAAATATTTTACAGCTAAGGTCTCCTATAGATGTTCAAATTTTTTTAAACATATGAGTTTGAGAATGGTAATGAATAAGTGTAGGAATGAACAATTTTTTTTATTTTTTTCATATTATGTTAAATATATGGACCGATTCTCGTTTTGTGTGGTTTTGTGTGGTTTTGTTGGGTTTGGGGTGGCTTTGTTTTGCCAGCATTGCTCCGTGCTTCTCTATCACTTGTTGTGTTAACTTATTGATATGGATTTGTTAAACATATTGTAAGGTATCGTGTGACGAGTCGTTCCTCGTATGTTTCGGGATCATTGTTTCCTCCTGTTTTTTCTAATCACTGTTCTTCCGTTTTGTTTTGTATTTGGGTTCCGTTTTTAGATTCTATTTGTCCGTATGTGTTTAATCAGATGTGAATAATGAATATTCAGAATTTTTTATGGCTTATTGTTAAGCAATGCACGTTTATGACTCAGTCAATACTTTGATATTCTGAGAATATGTTGGGCTATGAGCTGCTATAGCACGCATAGTGTGTATTGTGCTAGGCTATAGGAATGTGATTGCTATACTTTAATGAAAATGGTGGTGTAAAGGATCTGTGAGTAAAGTTATGTCATTGGTGGTTTCGATGACATTTGTTATGGGATTGTTGATGGAGTTCTTGTTGATAGTGTTTATGGTAGCGTTGGAGAAATTAGCGAATTGTTCTTTAAACATGGTCTCTAATGGAAAAAGGGATAGATCTAGTGCTTTTCTGTTTATTCGTCTGTCGATAGAGAAACTGAAGGGCATGTGTTTGATGTTTATAAGTGTAAACTATTTCCTTCTGGCATTGTTGTATTAAGAGGATATCAGTTTAAATAGCGTTTGTTTTTTAGTGATGAATATGCGCTGATTCTAAGTATGTTATTAGTTTTATTGTAGTATATTGATGAGATAAAATTTGCTCAAGAGTAAAGATATGTATTCGTACGGATTTTATATTGTTGGTGTAATTAAATCACGAATTAAGTTATTAGTAGTTTTTGATTTAGTGCGGTTATGTTTTGTGTTAATTTGTTATATTGTTTGTAGGAGTATATATACCCTCTGTTGTTATCACTAGTATGGGTGTGGTTTGTGTTGCGTGCTAAATCTCTTGATAGGATGTTTTTGTATTAGGATGTGGTTTTATTAGTTTTGTTTCTAATATTATTCTTCGTCAGCTGATGTTGTTTAGGTGAGTTAATTTGTCGTATTGAGGTATGTTTAATTTTGTTATTAGATTTTGAACTTGTTAGGATTGCGTAAGATTCAAGGTGACAGTGTTTGCTTACAATTGTTAGTGTGAGGAGTGTGAGAGATGAGTGTGATTTGAGTAGTTATTATATGTGGACCATGTCCGTTTATGAGAGATGAGATCCCTAGCCATTTTGTTATAACTGGCTTATCTTTATGAGATCATTTGAAAAATAAACAGACTTAAAGATTTGTTACGAAAACAAATATTGGAGTATAACATTTTATTTTATTCTATGAAACCTACTCAGTCTAATGAGTGAAATTCACTGAACTTTAGGACTTTCGTAATTGTGAAGAAAACAATTATTTGCTTAAGTTTTTTATGTGTGTGTGTGGAGTGTATATTTTAATAAGAAATTTACAATTCCTGACCCCGTGAGTACTGGATAAATAATACAATTTTATTTATAATGCATTTTTAAATTATTCTTATTTTAGGCTTCAGTTTTTTTTATATGCTTATTTTTAAAAGAATATATTATTTAATGCAGTACTCACTGGTTAGAAATATCCTCTGGCATATATAGTATGTAGTGGATATTAGGGTATTTTTATCCTATTATTTTATATATTTATATAATATTGAGTAGTTAATTATCGTAATGAAGTGTTGTAATGAGTATAGTATATATATATTATAGTAGATATTATATATAAATATAAACTAAAACATATAACTATAATATAATGCAGATGACAGTATGGGGATGGTTATGAGGCATCAGAATAGATACCCTTTACGTTACCCGTGATCAGTGAGGAAATAAAATTTTTTATGTAACATGAAAATATGTTTTTAAAATTTCTTTACTTTACCAAAAAATTATTTAAGTAATAAAAATGAAAAATAAATATTTCTTCTAGCAATCGAGGGTGGAGCGTCTTATTCACAATAGACATAATATGGATATTATAACAGTGTATAATTAATTATATATATGATATATAGTATAATATATATTATATATAATATATATATATATATTAATTTATAGATTATTATATATAGTCATTAATTTGAATTTTTATATATAATAGTTAGTATATATATATATAATATATATATATTATTATTCAAAGTCTAAATTTTTATTAAATTTTAAGGCGCTGTTGAATAATTTAAAAATTAATTGTAACATAATATGGCCCAAAAGGCAAGAGGGAGAAGTGTGTTTTCAATAAGGACCTTGTGAAAGGGGATAACACATATATTAGTGCTAATATAAAATAGGACATTTAAGGGATTAATGGTGTTTTGTTGCATAATACATAATGTGTCGTCAGCTTTTAATATTGCAGTCATTGGAGGAAGAACAGATATTACACAACATTAAGATACTGAAAAACATAAACTTTGCTTTGCGTGCCAGTGCACAATGTTAACAGCTCAAACGTTTTTCAGAAAATGACATTTTTGGTGAAATGAACTTAAATTAGTCTTCGGCGTGCTGGAGGGGAGACGCTCATTATTGCTAGTCGGTTTTAGGTGTACAACATAATATTTCTTCTCAAAATCTAGTGGATTCTGCGGTGCGTGTGCAAAATTAATCAATGACTTGTTTTTGACTCTCTAGTTTGAGCACTGTTCCCGGTACAAGAACGGAGGCAATTGGGTATTTTAAATGTCTTCCTAACTCCAATATAATATCGGAACATCGACAGGATGATATTCGAAGAGGCCAATTTTATTGTCTTTGATTAGACCGACCTGTCTCAAGATCACAGGAAATATAGAAATATTCCCGTAAGTCTTGTTTAGATATTTCCAACACTGTTAAAAGGTTATTCAGATGGAATCTTTTAGAAGTAAAATCATTGCCCTCGGAAACATCTAACACAAATTTTTTGCAATTTTTAATTGAATGCTTAATAAAATATGATGCAAAAAAAAAGCAATAGCTCTCTTGCGCAGATAATGACTAATTGCCAATTTTGGGGGGTATAATCTAGAAAGTGGCGTCTAACTATGTTTTTACAAAGATAAGGAGGACTTGGGACATGGTTTAGTTGGAATAGGATGTCTGCCTCATATATTGCACAAACACTATTTCAGACAGCTGCTGATGCTCTTCCTTTTGATATTGAAGGCATCGTTTCAAAAATTATTCTCATTTCTATAGTTATAACACATAAGAGTTGAAACACTTAAAGATTTTGTGAATTTGTTAATTCAAGATACAAAGCAAATTTAGGAAATAGCAAAAAACGCAGATGTTGCTCCCTACTCCCTTGCGGTTGAACGTTTTCTGACAATGTATGCCCCCACAATGTATCATTTTTTGAGTCACAATAAAAATCCCTTTTGTGATAAAATCATTTTTTGAAAATCCTTTATCTGAAGCATGGTTTTACTTTATCTACAGCCAAGCGTCCACTTTTCACTGACTATTGAAGAGATTGAAGGGGTCAATTACAATTTTCGAAGTAATGTGCATTAAATGATTTCAATAATATGGCTTAAGAGGAGACTGCTTTTTTCCATTAAGGTGTAAAACGATTCTTCAAAACCCTTGGTAGAGAGGCCTGGGATAGCAGTTGCAAAATTTAAACAGTATGTTCATATCATTCGTACACTCCTGGCCTTTGAATTATTTATTAAATGGATCATCCTTAAAAACTTAAAAAATTTACTTGGGTAACTCAGAGAATACCAGTGATGGGAGGGAAGTGCAGGAAACTCTTAGAAGTTTATTTCTCGAACTATCCTACTTTACATGACGAGACTGCACTGTTATGAGAGATATGTGTTCGTTAAACATATGTGACCAGAATGTTGGACAATTGGATTCAAAGAAAAATTCCTGGTGATTGTTGGGGTCGAATTAATTTCGCGCTTTCAAGCTAAAATGTGGCCATAAATTTAATATCCTGAAAATGGTTTGAATTTTCTTCTTTGTTTTACAGCAGGAACTAATGCTAACAGAAGGAGTATTTTTTTCTGCTAATTGAACTTGATTTGGACAGTGACAAAACTCAACCTTGTCTTGTGAAAACTTTGAAAGCAGTGTTATAAACAAATTTAAATTTTCGATTATACGCTGTTCGAATTTACAGAATGTTGCTTGGTGAAATTGATATTCTAAAAAAAATACCTTCGATCTGAAATATTATTGTGATCTTCCATTGCCTAATAAGGGGTAAGTATATTATATTATCATACTATTATAGTATATTATATAATATATATATTATATATATTATATATATAGTAATTATATATATATAAAGTTGTATGTAATTATTATATTGATATATAGATATATATATATATATAGTTATATAATATATATCTTATTAAAGTCATTGCGTCCCGTATTTAAGATCATAAAATATGGTATACTATAGTATATATATATTATATAATATTATATTATATATAATTTATCATATATAAATATAGTATAGATATATGAATATATATATATTATATATATATAAGTATATATATATATATTATTATTATCATATATTATATATATAATGAATTATATATTATATGTATATTATGAGTATATTGTATATATGTAATATAGTTATTTTATATTATATATAATAAGTGGTAGGAATTTATTATTCTGATGATTATAGTCTATGAGGTATAGATATATTATATAAATTTATCTATATATATATTACTATATATTTAGTCTATATATATATATTTAGTATATTAATATATTATTATTTATATAGTATATATATGTTAATACAATAATGCATATAGCAGTCAATTCGCAAGCATATATACCAAGAAATGGGGGAAATATAAAAAAAAAAAATGACGTGTTTCTTCCTTAGTTCTGGGTTTTTATGTTGAGAAAGTATACGTGTGGGAAAATCGAAAATTTGCAAATACCTTGGAATTTTTCATAAACGAAATTTTATGAACATATATTAAGCTAATTTATGTATAAGAGGATAATATTTCACATAAAAATAAACATAAACATGAATACCAGTTGCTTTATTAAAAGAAAAAACTACGTGCATTCCAATTAATCAAATGAAGCAGTTTAATGTTTAATATAGGATATTAGGTGTTGTTCATATAAAAGAAATTCTCTGATTCTTGTAATCTTAATGAAAAAGATAGATATAAATATCACTTTAAAATTTTATATATCGAGATAATCATTTAACAACTAAGAAACATGGGGTCTACAATCCTCACATCTATATACATACATGTGACTACTCCTCCGCAGTCTGATCTGAGCCCCTTAATCTAATCTTAAATTTTATAATATATAATTATTAAAGTATATTTGTTTTACAAAGTTTCAGCTTCGATCCTTTTTAGACACAATCATGACCTCTATCTTCAGACTTCATTTATAAACATTAAGTCCAACAATAATTTATCGAATGAAATGTATTTATCGCTCCCACATTAAAACAACAAAAGGTGTTGGGATAGAAAATATATGTCCGAACTCGCATAAAAGTATCCATTTGTATTATCATTCAAATAACTGATTTCTCTGGAGAAATTTTTTTGCTATAAAGTTGAAAATATTTGTTACATTGTTCAAAATCCTCTTTTATCTAGATTTCCAGATAGCTTAATATTTTTCATAAGTAAGATGTAATAATTTTTTTAAGAGATAATAAATATGGGAGAGGAAATAGATTGTGCTATGCATATGCGGAATTGAACATAGTATGCGAGAAGAAGAAATTAAATATCGATCGAAAATGGAGAAATATCTGCAAAGGCTAGGATGAAATGAACTCAATGGAAAGAATAGAGTGATAGAGTGGCGAAGAAGCGGGAGGAGTAGAGATTGGATCTAGAAGTCGCAAGGCTAAGAAAGAGGTGTAGAGGCATTTGGGTATTGTTGAGAACTAGATTGGACGATTGCGAAAGAGTTGGAGATTTTATAAGTATTTTTTTTGGGGGGGAGGCGAAGTCAGCTATTTTGTTGACATATTACCCCAGAAAAGTAAAAACATTGATATATAAGGAGAGTGATAAAGTGGAGAAGGTTCTCGGAGTTTCGGATCCCGGAGTGGCATGGAGTGAGAGCTGGGAATCCAGAGGCTTCGGAGGAAACCAACTAAATTATTATTATATATTTATAGTAGTAGAAATTATATAATCTATATAATTATAATATATAACACACATATATTATATAGTACTATACTTAATATATATATAATATCTATATGTATATATTATATATATATATATCTAATAGTATATATTATATATGTAAATATTATTATCTTATATTATATATATAATATAGAGTTTTATATTATATATATACTTTAATTATATACTATATATATATAATATATATATAATTATATTAATATCTATATTATAAATATATATTTATCTATATATTATATATTATAATATATTATATAGTATATATATATAATTATTATATATATAATTGATATAATATTATAGTATATATTATATAGTATATATGTATTATATTATATATAATATATATTATATAGTAATTATTATATATATATAGTATATATTTAATATACTGTTCTATATATATATATCGATTGTATATTAATATCGATATATATATAATATATATTTATATAATAATATATATATATATATTATTATATAATATATATATATCAGTGCGTACTTGAAGATTAAGCTGGGTAGGCAAAGGATATTATATAGTATATTATTATATATATTATAATATATATACTGATTATATATTATATATATATACTATTATATAGTATTATACTATGTAATATTTATTATTATAATATAATATATATATAATTACTTAGTATATATAAAATTTATATTAGATATATATATATATATATATATTAATAATAGTAGTATATATATATATTTTATAGTCTATATGTTAGTATAATATATATATTATATATAATATATATATACTATATATATATATAGCGGTTATATAATATATAATATATATATACTTAGTATACTATATATATATATATATATCTATATATATTATATATATATATATATATATATATATATCTCTGATAATATTATATATATATATATATATGTCTGTAATATATTATATATATATTATAATATATATATTTCTATATAATATATAGTATATATAATGATATATTATATAGTATATATATATAATTATAATAAGACTCTTTAACTTGCACATACGTTCCTTATTTTTTGAAGAAAAATTTTAATTTTTCACGTCTTATTGAATAAAGCTATGTTATTTGTGTATTTATGCACTAAGATTGACTCAAGCCTGAATAGGGCTACAGAATTTTTAAATAAATTATTTTAATTATATAGGGTAAAATTAATTATAAAAATGTTCATTAGTAATTAAATTCATCAGAACTACTCACTGTTTATGAGCAAAAATTAAACCACAAAAATATATGGTAACATTTTATTTTCACTCTGTCACATAAGTGAGAAAATATGTACATTGATAGTAAGATAGATAGATTAAGTTAGATAGATAGATAGATAAATGATAGATAGATAGATATCTATATATATATATAGTATAATATCTATATATATATTATATATATATATATAATATAGTAATATATATATTATTATATTATATATAATATATATTATATGTATATTTATATTATTATATATATTTATATATATATATAATAGTATATAGTATATATATTGATATATATATATTATATATATATATTATTTATATATACTATTATATATATTATATATATAGTATATATATATATATATATATATATATATATCTATAATATAATATAATATATATATATATGAGTAGAGAGAGAGAGAGAGAGAGAGAGAGAGAGAGAGAGAGAGAGAGAGGGGATTAACATTTTTTTTCAAATTTTGCATATACTAGATTTTTTTTAAAGAACAAGTTTCGTACTCGCGAAAATTTGCGTATTTTTTCGATCGAACAGCAAGGTATGACGCGCTTATCTTTTTTTCCCTTATATTTTATATGAATATGAAGATCTACCCGTGCCCATAGCTTTTCAATTTACTCTTAGGAACAGGGTGAAGGAAAATTTCAAATGAATTTAATTATTATAATTGTTATTATACATAACGATTGAAATCATTAAATTTAATTTATATTAGCCTATTTTTTCCAATTTTCAATATAAACTTCTAAATAATTATTATTTTACTTACATTTTTAAATTATTGTGTATTAAAAAGTAAAAAATATTGGGGTAGGAGCTAACTACCTGCTACTCTATGTATGCCCTGATATAGTATATAATTATATAATATATATATATAAATTATATATATTATTATAATATTAATATATATATATTATTATATATATATATATTTAATTATATATAGATACAGTATATATAATATATATATATATATATATACTATATATATAATATATATATATATAATATATATATATATATAATATATAATATATATATTATATATATACTAATATATATTATATATAGATATATCTATATTATATATATATGTATATAATATATAATATATACCAGTATAAGACGAATATATACTATGAATATATTAAAAAAGTTTGCAGACGTAATTGCAAGGCTTGCTATAAGCTTGCCCAGGATTTCCGCATGTGTGATTTATATTATGTATCAAACCTGCTAGTTTACTATAAGATTGAGCAAGTTTTTTTTTGGGAAACTTAAACAACAACAAGTGTGCGTAAGCTTGCACAAACTTGCAGCAAGAGACGGTCACAGCTAGAAAGGTTGATACAAGCTTGCTTAAAATCCCAGAGGTTTGATACAAGTTTGAAACAAATATGTCAAAGTTGCAACAAACTTTGATAGGCTTGTAAAAGTTTGAAAGGTTTATTATATATTTATTATATATGTATTATATTATATAATTCTATATATATATATATATATATATATAATAGTATTTTATAATATTTATATTTTTAATATATATATATATATATAATATTATTATTACTATTATATATATATTTATACTGATATATATATATATATATATATTATTAGACAGTATATCTTATATAATATATAATAATATATATAAGTATATTATATATAATATTATATATATATATATATTTATAGATTATATATAATATATATATATAGTATATATATATACTAATATATGAAAAAATAACATTAACGCACTATTAAATATTATAAAAGAAAATCAAACATCTCCAACATAGAAAAGGTTACAATTATAAGAAAAAATGCACACAGATTTAGAGCAATAATCATCTCCTACACATGAACAAAATTCATAACCTCATATAGATATTGATTTGCGGGATGCTAATTTTACTCCAGTTCAGTACTAAATCCACATCATCACGTCAAAGAAAACCAACAGAGACTAAAATAGCACTTTACATTAATATATCATCTGTAGAACCATTGCTCCCGTCTAATTAGCTTTAAGTTACATTCAATATAAGATTTAGATGAGAAGTACATTGCTGTAATTAATAAACAAAACACAATCATGTAATAACATAACTAAAAGCGTTCTCAACTACCTATAACGCAACGAGATATCTTTATTGACGTATAAACTAGAAAATGCTCTTCCGATAAGATAAACAGCTAGAAGATGAGGTTATGACCACACTAACATTTTACAAACAAAGTTGAATATTAACTTTCAGCAATTATATATATAACGAAAATTGCAGCAATTAACTATGGTATAAGGAAATAAATATAGGTTAATCAAAGAAGACTGAAGGATGTAAAAGACGTGTAAGGATGTTTCTTAGGTAGTTTTTTGTTATTATTGTGTGAATATGATATCTTTCCATAGGATATTTTTATAGTAATTTAAATAAGAAATATTAGATAAATTCTTCCTTTTTTTTTTTTTTTGCATGCTAAGACTACCTTTCAAGCATTTTTTATTGACTAGATGCGAATTCAGGGAGCAAAAATCATCTTATTTTTAACAAATATTATTCAAATTAGAGCAGTGGAATTCGAATAGGAACATGAAATTCTCAAATTTTCAATTTGCAAATTTTCGTGGTTCGGAATCATAGTTGGGTCTGAAAATCTCTTCGAATCAATCTAAATCAGGTATGAAAATATTTTGGGATAGGAATCAGAATCAAGGTAAGGTATATAGGTCTAATGGAATCAGAGTTAGAATTTAAACTGGAAAAATTTTCTCCTTTTCTAATTCCTAAATTTTTGTTATTAAATTTTTTTTTGGTCAATTTATGATTTATGGTTTCAGTTTTAACCAGAGATAATCTTGCAATTATAGAGAATGGCACTAGGAATGAACCCTCTCGAAAAGTAGAGAAATTCAAGTTGATATATTTATTCAATTTTGGCATTTTTGTACAAGCAACGCGTAGCACAAGCTACTTCTGAGACCGAATTTATGACCATTCAAGTAGAATGAAGAAAATATAAACAAGATTTATTACATATAC
This sequence comes from Trachelipus rathkii, assembly GCA_015478945.1. Classification (NCBI taxonomy): domain Eukaryota; kingdom Metazoa; phylum Arthropoda; class Malacostraca; order Isopoda; family Trachelipodidae; genus Trachelipus; species Trachelipus rathkii. The sequence continues at coordinate 12,951 of JABUQX010072777.1, forward strand.
ACTCAAAAAGAAAAGGAAAAGTACTAAAAAATTTCGGCGTTCGCAAATCAAAACAGGTATCCTGAGCCTGAGGTGAAAAGAGATGGTGTATGGATATATTGGAATAAAGGATTAAGGTGGGAAGAGAGGATGAAATTCCATTATTGATGCGAGACTTTCATGCAATAGCTGGGGAAAGGGGAAGAGATTATGTGAAAAGGATTTTTGGGACAATATAGAGGAAAGGTCAGAAATCTAAAGGTAGAGTTAATGTAAATTTTTATATGAGCAAACTACATGAAAATCATAAATAGTTTCAATCAATAAACACTGGCAATGAAAAAAAAAGATAAAAGAGAAATAAAAACAGGCAACTTGGACCAAAATTTTTTATAGATTAATGAACAGTTCACTTGGAGGAAAAGTGATGACCAGAATATGAGGTAAAATAAATGAATACGCCTTGATTCGGATCAAAAATATGATGGTTCCATATCGAAAATGGGGCTGCGAGGCTGCAAATTAGAATATTTTAAGTGTGATTAAGGTAGAAGAAGTCATAGCAGAACAAGAATAATTTGGAAAATAGTATAGGTAACTAGAAAAATGTTTGGGAACTGTTAACAGAAGTGAGTGAAAATGATAAAATTTTGTGGAATAGGGTAATATTTGAAAGAGACACTAACCCATACGATATTATGTTTGACAGATATGATAATTAAACTAAAAAGAAGATTGAGTAGAAATCCAAAGGGCAGAGATAAAATATCTGAGTGTTATAGCTGAAAACAGGGAAATAGTTTGGAAATAAAGGAATATATATAAATAGAAGTGAACCCAGAACAGAATCCCCAGAGGAATACCACTTTCACAAGATCCTAATGATG
>JABUQX010072778.1:0-20000 GCA_015478945.1 Trachelipus rathkii
ATAGACGAGTCACAGAATCCTAATGCTAATTTACACGGAAGTAACAGAAGAGGGTTATGTTACAGTGTGTCTAATATAACTTTTCAGCCTAGGAAATATTGAGGTGTCAGTATTGTTGCTGGGTACTAAAATGGTACAGCACACAACCGACAAGCGAATCTTTATTAAAAATTCATGCCGCACTGCATCATATGGTTATAAGGGTACAATAATTTCCATTTAATATTATTATAAAATATTTTCTTTTTATGTATAATGTTATGTATTTTGCAGCTTAAATATTCTGAATAATAAAATGTAGATAATAAATTATTTTTATTAACCCTTACAAAATCATTTCATGTTTCGAGTGATTTTTTCTGAAAAGGCGGAGATCTGGGTAACCGATGAGCTTACCAAAATTGCGTAATGTTTGTGTGTGTGTGTGTGTGTGAATGGTGGAGTCTTCCCGCGAGTGGTTGCGTCCGATGTGTGGTGGGTGGGCGGTGGTGTGTCTGGATGATGTGTTGTGTTTGACTGATGTGTGTGTGTGGCTCGTATTTCATTCTAGTTCATAACCACTAGTAGTCAGGATATGGATAAATCTTTGTTACAATTTACGTTGTGTTAATGTAATAATTATAATCATTGTACGTATGTTAGAGACATGCTTCGAAAGATAGTGTGTGAAATCTAGGTTACGTGTGTTGATGTAATGTGATTACTTATCTGTTGCAGAAGTACTGCGGGAAACTTTGTAATCGATACGCAGTTATTGGGCTTAATGGTGTGTCAGGTGTCGTGCACAATTATTTTCTTTAGTTCATGTTTAACCCTTTATTGATGTGGAAGCCTTATTACGGATTACGAGTAGGTATTGTCGTTCGATCCAGTATGATATTAACCAACTGTCTGTGGTAAGATTTTGCTAAACATGTACTGTGGTTAATGTAAATAGCATTGATATGTTAAGATATGCATAAAAACGTGTGATAGGGTTACGTTTGATGTAATGTTAGTTCTCACTATTGGCCAGTATGGAACTTTGTAATTGATTAGCGTTTGTCGGCTTAAGCGTGTTCAGTGGGCTCAGACGATTTTTTCTCTAGTTCAGTTAACTTTATGTATGTGAAACCTTATTACGTTAGAGTATATTCGTTTATCAGCATGATAATTAACCATGTTGTGGTAATTTTGTTAAAATGTTACGTGTCAGTGTATGATTAACGTTCCAAGATGCGAGCTAGCATGTATGCTTCAAAAAGTAAGAATAGGCCACGTTTCACATGTAATGTTAGTTTCTTTACTGGTGGTGTTATGTGTGACTTTGTTAATGTTAACAGTTTATTCATCTTTATGTGTTAGTTTGTCTTTGTACATTATTTTCTTAGTTCATGTTAGCTTTATTAATGTGAGAAACTTTGTTACGTCCAGCTATATTCGTTGATTTTTGTATAAAGAACTGATTTTATGTCTGATGTTTACCAAAAAGGAACATCAAAATGTGACTTGAATTCAATAGTATCAATTAGCATCATATAGGGTCGCAAGAAGGATGAAGGTGGGGTGGGTGATTTATTTACTGATTTACTGCATTTAGGGTATGTAAAAACGTTTTCTTTTCGTAATAATCATGAATACAATATTCATCATAAAAGCAAAACAAAAAAGCGTTTAAAGAAATAAAAAAAAAAAAAAAAAAAAAAAAAATTAAAAATAAAAAAAATTTAAAACAAATAAACAATAAAACAAAATAACTATATAAAAAAATTAAACACATGTCTAAAACTACTTTCTAACATGCATTTAAAATTCAAGTATATAATTTCAAAAGATTAAATAAAAAAATTAAAACAAAAGGATAAAAAATCAATAAAACTTTCAAAAAAATAAATAATTAATAGAAAATAAAGAAAATAAAGTTAGAAAAACTAAATTTAAATAAAAAAAAAAAATAAAAATAAAAAATAAAAAATGAAAATAAAGAAATAAACACAAAGTATAAGCAAAAAAAACTTATATAAAAAAATTAAACACAAAATATAAAATTTTAAATAACAAAACTAAATTAAACTAAAGATAGAATCAGTAAAAAAATTAAAAAATAACACCAAATAAATGCAAAATAAAACTATAAAAAAATAAGTTAGAAAAATAAATTTAAAAATAAAATAAAAATAAAAAAATTAAAAATTAAACACAAGAGTATAAATGCAAAATAAAAACTTATTTAAAAAATAGTAAACAGTATCGATGTGATGCTTCACTTAGAAACAAAAAATATATAGTTCAACGTTTATAAATAGGAAAAGAGAAATTTGAAATTGAAGTATTAATTTAACGTTTCAAAAATGAAAGGTTTCTTTTGCATGATGCAATAGCAATTGAACGATCATGTAACATACGTATAGAAACAGATGCAGTTATGTAAACAGTAATGATTTGTTATTAATGAATGTACTAACTCGGCACCGCCACCGGCTCCTGCACCGTGCGCACACCAACTCTGAATCCTTCCCAGAATCTCTTCCTCCTTCTCTTCCTCCTTCCTTCTTCCTTTCCTCCTTCCTCCTTCTTCCTTCCTTTCTTTCTTCTTCTCTGTTTTGCATCCATGCATTTTTTTCTTTTAGAAGCCCCCTCGTGGGTCTCTGACTCCGAGTCCCGAATCCGACTCCGTCTCCGACTCCGTTTCCGTTTCCTTTTCTTCTTTCTTTCTTTCTTCTTCTTTCAAACTGAGACCCCCCTCGGGTGGTCCCTGGACTTCGAAACCGAATCCAACTCCGTCTCCGTCTCGACTCCGACTCCGACGCCGACTCCGACTCACGACTCCGTCTCCTCAACATGTCTCCAACGCTTTCAGTCTTCTACGATTTTTCCCAAAATTTTTATTTTTTTTTGCGGGGCAGCGTCCCCCCTTCCAGGGGGAGGACGACATAACTGATTATGTTCTCCGACGAGATTACGTCAGTCACTATAGCTCACATCCCAAATTATCACTCCGATTTTTGCGGTAAGTGCCTAACAGGACTTTCAGGACGAAATCTTGACCTTTGGCCGCTAAGGGGGCAAACACCCGCTTAGCGGTGTGAGCGTACAGGTCACCAAAAACTCGTGTGGTCACCTGCTTGATTGGGGAAATCGTTAAAGCCTAATCTTTGCTCACCCGACACACCACACACAAGGGCGTAGCGTTTATATTTTACCTTCGCTCTCGGGGCCGACCCCCCTCGTTTATAACAATCCTACACAGACTTGAAAATACGCGGATTCGAAGCTTATCCAACTATAATAGATTAATTCCAAGTTTAAAGCAAATATCTTTATACTTTTTGAGAAAAGCTCGTAGGATCCCCGTTGTCCTGATACCTACAGCAGATTAATCGAATGTTTAACAATTACAGTAATTTAATTTTCTTCGATTATGTTTATCCATTGTTAAATTCCAACCAAGAGCACGGTAGAAGACGATTTAAAAATCGATTTAGGGGGAATCGATCACGATAAAATCGATGGAAAACCGTCAAAAATGACTATCGGAGTCCATTTAAAACGCTTCTAGGAACAAAAAAACCCTTGAGCGGCTTTCACGGCGCCCATTCTGGCTGGCTAAAACACTTGAGTTCAGACTCAAAGAGCCTCGGAAGTTCCGGTCATCGCTGACCTTAGAATTCGGTCTCACCGACCTTGGAGCCAAAACCCTAGGCGTTGACCGCGTGCCCGACGCCCCAGCCCCCCCCATATCAAACGTCAAAATTCTAGTTGAAAATGAGGGCATAATTGCCAAGTCAAAGCTGGCCGACATGGACTGGAACGTTCCAAACCTCCTAAATGGGTTTCGTGTCTTGCTTTTCGGCGGCAGGCTCGCCAATGGAAAACCCAAAAATCCTCGGAGTTGCGGGAATCGTGACCTAGGATATGGAAAAACGTTAAAAAAGTAGCTTAAAATGTTAAGAAGAAGCTGCCAAAAAAAAAAAAAATGAACGAATCATTTAGCGGATTAGGTTGTCAGCCCTTTAGCGTAAACTCCAGGCTTCCGTACTTCCGTGTCCAAAACGTTGATTCCGTTACCTTTTCGCGTGTCAAAACGTTACTTCCGTTACTTTTTCGTGTCAAAACGTTAAAAAAAGTAGCCAATTTAGTAAAAAAAAATGGCGTAAAATTAGTAAAAAAAAAGTACAAAAAAGCGCAAAATTAGCGGATTAGCGGACTGGCCCATTTCCGCTCCCCTTAGCTACTATATTTCATATATATATATATATATATATATATATTATATTATATTATATATATAATATATATATATAATATATATTATATATATATATATATATTATAATATATATATGATTTATATATAAAAGCGCTTTTAAAAATTTCAAAGGCTGCGCCCCTCTAAGGTTGTAGCTGGCGACGCCATGATTATAATATTATTATATATATTAATATATATATATATATATATATATATATATATATATATATATAATATATATATATATATATATATATTATATATATATATTAAAATATATATAATATAATATAGATATAACAATATATATTTCTATATAAATATTATATAACTAATTTATATATATATATAATATATATATATATATATTATATATATATATATATATATATATATATTATAATATAATATATATAATATACTTTATATTATAATATATAATTATATATATTATATTATTATAATATATATATATATTAAATATATATATATATATTATATATATATTATATATATATACATATATATATATATATATATATGCACTATGAGGTTCATAAGTATTTCGGCTGAAATTTAGACTGAAAAAAAATATTATTTTAAAAAATTTTTACGAAAAGTTGAAACTTTTTTTACTTTAAAATAATTTTCCAAACAAAGAACTGGCAGATTTATAAATACAACAAAAGTTATTGCAAGCCATCTAAAGTAAATAAGTCACACACATACATTCGAGACTTCAAGATTTCCTTAAACAAAAAAAAAAAAATATAATTATAAATATATATATATATATAATATATATAAATATATATAATAAATTAAGTATATATATATATATTATATATATATATATATAATTATAATATATATATTATATATTATATATATTATTATAGATATATATATATAATATTTATATTGTTTTTTTATTTTTTTATTTATTTCTTTACATTTGTCAACACCACTCACGGGCAGATCCCTATTCAAGGAGGGGGAGTTCCACACCTCAGGATATTGCATCAACAACGTAAAACACGGCAGATGAGGCAAGACGGCAGGCTTTAAGTTGAAGAGATTAAATTCAACATTAAACACAGACCAGTGGACAGCAGAATCCACAGAACAGATGACAGAGCAGCTTGCGTGCTGTGGACACGGAAAGAAGGATAGCACCAAGCGAAGACTAGCCGGAAGGTTACCATATTCAACACCGAAACTCATGCGCTTGACACAGCACCCCTTTAGTGCTACGAGGGTCGTCGTGAGAAGATTCGTGAGTGACGCGAGTGATAACCTCCCTCGACACCTGGCGCGCTGCGTGGTATCCTATAGAAAGAGATAAGAGGCACAACATCGAGCCGCAAAAGATAGAGGTCAAGGTGAACTGGAAAGTACAGACAGTTTATAAGCTTTCCCTTTGACTGACCCTATCCAAAAGTTCGGTGAAATTAACCCCCCTCCAGACATGAGAGCAGTACTTGCCATACAAGGCGCTGGCATGAGCGCCCTTGTATAGTCTGTAGCAAGTTCGAGAGAGAGGAAAAAAACTCTCGTCGCCTAAACAGAACTCCAGTCTCTTTGAGGCAGCCCTAGCACCGTTTCGTACTGTGAGGTTTCCAAAGACATTGTTTATTTGTGTAATGTTAAGCAGGAATGTATGATATTGGGTCACAGGAGAGACAGAGAGAATCGTCCAGAAGAGATAGCGAAAGTTAGAAGTGTCTTTAGAGAGGAAATTTGTAGAGTTGGGTTTTAAAGAATGAGGTTTACAAGGTTGAGGCGACCCCAATCGGAAATCTATCCAGATCAGCGAAATAGAATAAGGGGAAAGATTAAGACGAGAGGCAATTCTGAAGTTAAAGAGAGGAAACAGAAAGTGAAATGATAGTTTAAGAATGATAGGGTTCGAGTCACGGCATGAGCGGGGACTAGAGATAGGAGTGTAGCATGAGTGAGAAGATCAATTAAGATAAAGTAGGAAAAAGTGGAGATAAGGACAAAAACCTGAGAACACCACTATTGATAGAAAAGGAAGAAGAGTACGCCCCGATAACAAACAGCCGTGTGAGCAATTTGAAAGAAAACTGGTCATAAGAAGGCAAAGAGAAGGAGGAACTCAAGGGATGGCGTAGCTGTGGAGCAGGAGCGCGCATGCCATGGCCGGTCAAATGCTTGGAAATGTCAAAGCGCCACCACGCAAGTCTCCACTAGTTCCTGAGGGCTGAAAACCCTAAATCTAATAGAATAGTACTATGCGCCAGTAGACCTCGGAGCGCCGAAAGCCGTACTTCCGCGATCGAAAAGAAGTGAATGAGATTCCAGATGACTAAGAATGAGAGTGAGAAGATTTTAAAGATTTAGATTTGAATACAAGTGAGAGCGATAGGGCGATAGTTAGAAGATCAGAGCGGCTTCCTTTTTTCGGAAATAGGTTGGACATGTGCGTGCTTCCAAAACTGAGAGAAAATATTAGATTGAGATAGTTAGAGAATATAGGTTGAACGAGGGGTTGGGGTTAAGCCGAAAGCACACTCCTCAAAAACGTCAGGGGAATGCCATCCGGCACCGCGCCTTTCCTAACGTCAAATTCAGAGAAGAATGACCGATCAAATTATCACAGGCAACAAGGCATAGGACCTGAGAGAAGAAGGTGAGGAGGATGCCATGATCGGCTAGGCTTGAGAGGAACTATGAGCCGAAGAATTGCGCCTTGTTCACTTGGGATTGAGCAACAAACCAACAGATCGATAAGAGAGGAAGACCGCTTTACAGAAGGTTAGAGATGTTTTTTGGCAAGGGCCAGATAAGATTTGTCCCAGTACGAGATACAAAGAGCGTTAGCGCACTTCGTTTTGAGAAAGGGGCCCGGCTTTTTTTTTTTGTATTTTTTTTTTTTTCGGCCTGCTGTCTCGCGGGAAGAGTTATCCGTGCAACGAGTTCTGCTGAATAAAATGAGCAGATGATAAGAAGACGAATATTTACCCACCACCGATACGCCACTCTCATAGCCGAGGCCAGAGAGCAACGCACGATTGAACCGGCGATTATGAGGAGCAGAAAGATTTAGTCGAAGGAAGAATGAATCTGCTCATCCATCAACGATAAGCTCCCACCTTATAGGCAGAAGTCGAAGCGGTCACCAGAGTGAAAGCAGTCATTCAATTATAGTTAGCGTAGAGAGCAACGCAAGGCCCCCCAAGTAAGGCCCCCGATCAAAGTGCCAGAAAAAAAACCCGTAGGCGGATAGATCTGTTGGACAGAGAAAGTATTAATAATTAAGAGATAGAAGTTTGTCAGATGTACGATAGGAGCGAGTGGTGTATTTAAAGAGAGAAAGAATCTAGTGGTGGAAAAACCATAGGGTTCAAGTGTGTTCAAGACATTGTTGGGACGATCCGGACTGTGTGGTTCTTTAATTAGAGTTGCTCCAGATACGTTCAGAAGTGTCTGAATGATTCGCCTCGCTTCCACCTTGAAATCACAAATCAGTTATGAGAGGACCCCACCATTCAAGTGGTGTGTACATTAAAATTCCCGTTAAATAGATCCTCAGTTATTTGCATGAGAAGATAAACCAGTCTCGCTGAGAAGTAGTAAATTATTTCAGAAAAAGGCGTGAAATTTCCTGTTCTGTTATTATATAATAATATGTAATATATTATACTATATATATATATGAGCTAATATATATATATATATCTTTAAATATATTATAATACTTATATATAATTATATATATTATATGATATATAAATGTTAACTCTTTTAAGTACTATATTATATTGTATATATTATATATAGGAGAGAGAAGAGAGAGAAGAAGAGAATATATCTGGAAAACGTCAATACTAGATACTTTAACACTGTAGAGGTGTATAAACGCCTTTATTGTATCATTTACAGAGAAACCTACTTAAGTTTAGTGTGTGTGATGTTCTGCGTTGTGTGTGTGTGTGGTGGTTAGTCATCTGGCTCGCGTGTTGTGGGGTGGTGTGCCACACGCGGTGTGTGATGTGTTGTGTTGTGTGTGTGTGTGTGTGGTGTTATACGACCTTTAAATTTTTTTTTTTTTTTAAATATTAATTTACAAAAATCAAGTAAATTTAAAAATGAATTAATATAGAATAGTACAGTCCGTTGAATGGATTTTTAAAACCAAATCAGGCACTTGAGTCCATTGCAATTTTAGAACCAATTACAATAAAACCCCTCCTTCAAGAACAAGCATAGGACCTTTCTTCAAGAAGTTTATAGAGAGCGGATGTGTAGAGCACAAGAAAGGTGGGGGGCGTCCCCGACGTCTGGAGAAAAGGTCGAGTAAATTCGGCTTTCCCTTTTTCGCAATCCACACAAGTCGACGAGAATTGCGTTTCGAGAGTTACAGATACTTCTTTCAACAGTGCATGATAAAGTTTTGCGTAAACGTTTGAGTTCTGCACACCGAGGTGGATCTAAGGAAAATGAAAATAGTATGAGAGTAAGTCCGTGCGGCAGAATTTGCTAGTTGCTGTGCATTATAATATCCGATGGCAGTGTGATATTCCTCACAAGAACAGCTTCCTGATGAGGCACATTCCATTTTAACAAACAACCAACCACACAAACAAGTAAACAAGAAAACAAACAAACAAACAAACAAACAAACAAACAAACAAACAAAAAACAAACAAACAAACAAGCAAACAAACAAAAATACAAACAAACAACAAACAAACAAACAAACAAACAAACAAACAACAAAAAAACAAACAAACAAACAAACAAACAAACAAACAAACAAACAAACAAACAAACAAACAAACAAACAAACAAAAAATAACAAACAAAGAAAAACAAACAAAACAAACAAACAAACAAACAAAAAAAACAAAAAACAAAACAAAAACAAAAAAAAAAAAAAAAAAACAAACAAGCAAACAACAACAAACAAAAACCAAAAAAACAGAAAACAAACAAAAAGCAAAGCAAAACAAAAAAAAAAACAAACAAACAAACAAACAAACAAACAAACAAACAAACAAACAAACAAACAAACAAACAAACAAACAAACAAACAAAAAACAACAAAACAACAAACAATAACAAACAACAAAACCAAACAATAACACACAACAAACAAACAAACAAAAAAAATACAATAACAACAACATCAACAAACAAAAACAACAAACAAACAAAGAAACAATCAAACAAAGAAACAACAAAGAAACAAACACAAACACAAACAAACAAATTTACATAAACATACAAACAACTTTAACAAACACAAATACACACACACACATTCCCTACACAAACAAACAAACAAACATATAAGAAACACACAAACAAGCAAACAACAAAACGACAGAAAAACAGATAAACAAATACAAAGTAAACAAATAACAAACAAGCAAGACAAGACAGAAAAACAAACAAACGAAAACAACAAACAAACAAACAAATCAAAGGCAAACAACAAAACAACAAACAAACAAGCGTAATTATCACCAACACCAAAGGATTCCCAACAAACAAAACAAACAAACATTATTACAACAAAACAAAACAAAATAATTCAACGTACCCCTATCCGATGCAATCACGTCATGCTCTTCTTGAGCACACCATAAATATACTACGACTGATGGATCTCGCCTATCGACTGCTGTTGGACCATTCTTTTCATGAATCAACAGTGACCTCCGAAGGGTGCCTTGATATGTTGGAGCTCTGTTACCGCAATGGAGAACTGGCAACCCCCCCCTCCCCCCGCATAACGTCGTTTCAAGAAGATGGGACGAAACCATCCTCATGTTAATAAACAAAACAATTCCAAAACAGGTGAATCGACCGTGGAGTTACATTCTTGGTCGCCCAGAGTCCCTCCCGACATCACTCATGTGGTTTTTTCTAGTGGGGTTCGTGACCTTTTATTTTGCTATTATTTTATATCATGATCGCACTCCTCTCCTCCGGCTACGATATGTCATCACCTTAGTCTATCCGTGCTACATCGTTCTCACATTATTATATTATTTATATTTTATATTATTATTATTATTATTATTATTATTATTATTTTATTATTATTATTATTATTATTATTATTATTATTATGATTATAGCTCACCATGATATACTGAGACTGCAATCAACGTACAGTGGACGATAGCGCATAGAAGGCTCATCATGTGTGCTATAATCTCACTGATCGTGTACTGTACTCTATATAATATCTGTATCTATGTTCTAAAAGTAACAATAGACAGATCTCATCTAATCGCAGTCTGATGGTAGCGGCAGTGGCATTTATGCCTTACTAGGATAGACAGTTCCTCTATTATATTATTATTATTATATTATATTATTATTATTATTATTATTATTATTGGATTATATATATTTTAATATTATTATTAGTATTATTATTTTCTTATTATTATTATATTAATTATATTTATCTATACTATAATTATTATTATTTATTTATATATTCATTATTATTATTATTATTATTATTATATTAGATATTATTATTATTATTATATTATTATTATTGATTATTATTATTATTATTATATTATTATTTTATTATTATTACTTAATTATTATTATTTTATTTACAAAATCAATGTTTTTAAAAATTTAACTAATGATTTTAATTTTTCAATTAAAATTTTTATTAAAATTAGCTCTAAGTAACAAATAAAAAAAAACTTAAAAAAGGAAATAATTAAGTTAAATAAATCTTATGAATAATTTAGAAAACGTTATGCTTAATTTATGTTAAATTGGTAATTAAATATAATATTTTTAAACTTTTAGATTTATGTTCCATTTCCATAAAATACAATTGTTTTTCCAAAATAATAATTCATATATAAGTTGTAATGAATGAGCATTGCATATTTCCTTAATTTGAAATTACTCAATTCAGCAAACAACTCCAATCAGTAAGCGCGCGTAATACCGCGCGAATACCAACTACTAGGAACGCTTTTGGTCTGATATTGGTTTACTCACTCGCTCCAGCAGATCTTTTCCAACCGCAATAAATAAATCTCGTATTTTTTGTTTATTTCTAAATACAATATCTAAGAACTGAAACAGATATAAATATTTGATTAATACTATATATATATATATATATATATATAATAACATATATATATATAATCATACATATAAGTATATATAATATATATATAATAATATATATATATATTAAACCACTGCAAAAGGATACTATTTTTGTACTTGACCACGGGTTTTTCCAACCCTCATAAATATAATAATAAATATATTATATATTAATATATTATATAGAATATATTATAATTATAAATATAATAAATATATATAATAAATAATAATAATAAGATATATAATTATATTAGTATATATATATTAATATATATACTAATATAATATATATATTAAATATATATATTTATATATTACTATATATATATGAATAATAATAAAAAAGTATATCCTTACCATATATTTCCGAAGATATATTGATCATAATATAAAAATTACACTTATTGTGAGATACAAGATATACTTAACGAAATTCATCAATAGAACGGAAGAGCCCGGTATCAAAAAACGAATTTCCAGCCAGCCTCTATTGATAGATTAAAATAGATGTATTTAGTTGAGCTGAAATGAAAAACATCTAAGACAATCTGGTCTCTTTCTCTCTAACCATAACTAAAACCTATAAATCCTTAACCTCTATACCTAACATCTAAGCTAAGCCCCTTAATTTCCGCCCATTGGAAACAGGTAGAAAAATAAAAAAAATTCATTTCGAAACCCTAGTAATCATTTGATTATGTATCATAGATGCTCACTGGGAAATTTTTTTTTTGATCCCGAGCGCCCGTTCCGTGTGGGCGTTTAGTAACTTTGTCCAATATATATATATAGATATATATATACTAATAAAAATATATAGACTGTCTGTGAATGAAAAAAAAAAAAACTATAAAACAAAAAAAAGATATATTATATAATATATAATATATAATAGCTTATATATATTCTTTGTAATATATAATATAATACTATTAATATATATACTTACATATATATATATTGGTACTTGGTATAATATCTAACTTAATAATGTAAGTTGTATATTTTCTGAATAAACATGTAAGTTCAAAAAAATTTCCTAAGTTCAGAAAATTTAAGTTAAAAGTACAACAAGTTTTTTAACGATAAATTCTTTTCTCCTAGCGCAAGGGCTTCTGGAATCTACTATGCCAAAAGTCTTGCCAATAAACAATTTTCTTAAAAAACTAACTTAACTTTTCTACTTTAGAAAAAGTTTTCAGAAGATAGACTACTGATTTATCAAATATAGAATAATACATTATTAATATATTTAATACCTTATACTAAAACCTTATATTAGATTATATATATTATAATATATATATATATTAATAATATTATATTATAATATAATATATATAATATATATATATATAATTACCAGTATCATGTGGCGCCGGACAGGATGAATCTAAGGGGTAGGGGTATAGATTTTTTTTTAAATTCGAAATTTTCACAAGGAAGCATTAAATATATATAATATATATTAATATTATTAATATTATATATTAATATAAATATATATATATATATATTAATATATATATTATTATTATTATAATAATATATATTATATTATATAATATATTATATATAATATTTATATAAGAGTTTCTATAACAAGGTTATTTTGCGTTTTTCTGTTTCTTCTTCGAAAACCTGCCTTCGACGTTTAACATCCACCGCGGCACTGTATTTACTATTTGAATCCAAATTTACATTTGAGAATAAATGTCTGATATTGAATTCTTAATTCACTATGTCAGTCAGAAATTAAATTTGAAAGGCTGTGTTAAGTCATATATTTTACCTATTTTTAGTTATTTATCACAAGTAAAATAGATAACATATTAAAAAGTAGTGGCTAAAAATATTTTGGATTTGGTGAGGACCCAAGCACTAAAGAACTAATTTATTGTTTTTTATTTCAATTAATTATGTTTATATGGAAATAAAATTTTAAATTCTTCTTTTTCCTTTCCAGAAATTCTGTTTTATTAAATATCCATCATCCAATAGTTGGTTTTTTGTCCAAAAACTTTTATCTCTGAACACTTAGTCAATCATAATCTATATTAATCGATCTCAGAAATGGTTGACTTAGCCAGTTTTATACTCTTCTTAAAATTGCCTGATATGATCATCCAATGTGCAAGTCGCTGTTGAATGCGTTAGAAGAAATTTTAATTTGCTTGTAAAACAACAGGGAAAAGTTCATGTTTTAGGCATCGTTTCACTATAGCACCCAACATTTTCGCTCTACATATCTAACCCATTATGGTCACAATCGGTGAATATCTCCATAAGTTGAACCATGGATTTCTGTTATCACTTTCAAGTTCTCAATATTGTATATTAGTTTGAAGTGATACAGATTTTTCTGTTTTATCAGATTATGTTAAATTTTAATCTAGCGGGATTATAAATAATACAGGAAATTGATTTAGGATTCTGTATCGTCCAAAAAATCTGATATGCAGAGACGAAAATCAGTGAATCTAGGTAGGTATAAATAGAGAAATCCCCTTAAAATAATCCTCCACAGACTACGTGAAAGTTAAGGTCTTTTGCATTGTTGGAGAACACTATTACGTATGGCATTGATGATATTCTATATAAAAAAAAATTCTTTCAAGTCCTTGCAACTGGTGATAAAAAAAGTTCCTTGAAAACAGACGCGACATGTTTTCGTCTCTATTGTTTTACTATTTCTTAACAGCTTTTCAACGTGACTGTGAACCTCTACCAGATTGAAAGTTTTAGTTTGATAGAATGTTCATGACAGGTCAAGTAAGAAGAATCTTGGCCATGATACTAGCAACATAATGAATTTAGGAGTCCTGTTTGCCTGACGAAAGTTGAAATGCTGCTGTCCGTGTGGCCTGAGTTACTTTCGAACCTGATGACAAAGTTTCCAAAAATGATTTAATGTGAAAAAAACATTTTTCAAAAAACAAATTCTAGATTGTACTTGTATTTGAGGACCATCTGTGTTTCGCAACCTATGGTATGATTACAATATCAGTTTCCGACCGCACATGGCTTTCACGAAAAATCTATATTAACATTCTATTCACTGCTGCTCGCACAGTTATTTTGAAATCGGGATACAAGATTCAAGTCATTAAACAAACTAAATGTAAGCTGATGAGAGCACAGAATAGATAAATTTGACCTTGATATTGTAATTTCTTAATATTTATCTAATGGCCCTTCTAGTTCATTCTGCTATCTATCTTAGGGACCTATTATTATATTTGACAAATACAGGTTTTTATTACTATTTAAATGTAAGCTTCTCTGGTAGTTAATAAAATGACTTCTGCTATATATATCTTCAGCTTTTTTCAAAGGAATAAAACCTAAAAAATTCTTCTCTAACTTTCCAAATCTCACTTTATCTAACGAAACGTACGCCCAAATATTGACATTTGCATCCACCCAGGTAAAAGTCTGCTTGATTTTCATTCGCATAAATGTGAAAAGTATTCACGTGATTCACTTCACCACCAAGTTATTTAGGTTCCCATGAATAGAGCTCATTTCTGGACCAAGATGGTGATGTGTATTTTTGTGAAAGGTCAGTAGGATATGATGTTTGCTCAGTAAGCCAGCATCACCAGCTTTCAACTCTGAATTTGAACAAATCCGAAAAATTACCAGTATCTGCAGTACCTGCCTCGAACAGCTAGAACATGGGTTCCACAGAAGATCAAAGTTATATTTGGAGCCAAACATTTTGACCTGCCTTTTAGATAGCATCATAATTGTCAAAAAACATTAACCACGTATTAAAATTATGTTTTTTTACTCTAAAATTTCTCCGCTACAGCAGCATTTATATGCCACTGAGATATTAACATAGGTTTCCTATGCATGTGAGTGTGGAATAGTCTTGATATTTTAAGATTGGGATCTGACTAATTAAATGAACCAAAAAACCTCATCTTTTGACCGTAATGGCCTAAATAAACATCGACAATATATTTACAAAAGGCGTCCTTTTAATTTTCTTGAATACTACAACGAATAGTATTGATTTAGCCAATCGTAAAGGAAAGCCTTTTGCCTCCTGTGATATCTTGCTTAAAGTTGGTAAGGCGTATAGTGGTTTGAATGTTTTGTTAAAAAAATCAAATTTTAGATTGCAGATTAATAACTATTTTGAAGTAATGCTAATATTATCCACATATTCCAAAACAAACCGATTTACAGTTGGTCTACGGCAGATGCGGTAACTTCATTCATTGATTATGAATTAACATACATTGATTATAATATATATAATTATATATATATATTATATAATATTTATTATAATATTAATATTATATATATATTATATATTTATATATAATTATTATAATATTATATATAATATAGAGATATATATATATATGGTAATAGTAGAATAGAGGGGCAAAAAATTGCAGAAGACTTTTAAAGAGGTTATTTAAGTGAAAATATGTATAGAAAAATAGTATTAAAGTAGAAATCGTAGTAGCAAGTAATAAAATTTCATAAGATCAAAATAAAAATTATATTAATAATAGAAAAAGCTATAGGATTAACATATAAAAATCTTGAAAAGATTCACATAAATCCAATTTATTTTTCGTGAAAAGAAGAATGATATTAAACTTTCAACAGTAGTTTTACCTCTAAATAATCTATTATTTCGCAGTTTGCTAAGGGGCGCATCCAATTATTGAGGGATTTTGGGAAACCCCATACTTTAGCCGGCCCAGCCGTGAAAATGGGAGCATAAAATTCTTAATTTTCAGACAATTTTGATGGCAAAAATGCACGCGCGCGAGGACTTTTTTTGACCTCTCGGTTGTTATTAGACGCAATTTCAGAGTGATTATCTTCTGTCTTTTTGTCTTACGAGTGCGTTGTGGTATTCGGCGATTTCATTTTTTTACAGAAACCTAATTTTTTGATATGTTTTCGTATCAACTGTCTACCTTTTCTATCCCGACTGTATTTCTCAACTTGAATATACATAGAATGGGTCTTATGTACGAAATGCAACTTTTATGGTTTTTTGAGTTTTTAGAAAATATTGTGCTCTAGCAATGTCGAATTTCAAAACTTTACTTATTTTTTTTTTTTTTTTTTAAATGCCGATTAATAATCATCATACTCCGGCAGGTTGATGATTGGTATAGACCAATGGATTAAATGAAACAAATTTAATTAATATCAAAAAATTGCAAGATTTTAAAATGATAGTGTTAAAAGTAATGTATTAAGAGAATATGAAAATGAGTGAAAACATTTATATACACAGCATTGAATAACAAACACAAAAACAAAACACCTGAATAATGGACGTTCTAGAGGTCACAAGACAAGCTGTAGGTTGACTTCTATTCCTGACCACAAATTTCTGAAAATTAAGAGTTTTTATCCATTTACAGCGTGGAGTCATAAATGGGGGAACAATAATCCCTCCATATTGAATCCCTCCTTTTAAAAAGCGCAAAGAGAAATGATAAATTGCTTGCTCTGAAAAGAGCTCATTTTTTATGTCAAAATTTACTCAGTTTGTCTGTACTATATCATAAAGTACCATCTTCATAGTCCTGAAAATATTATAACTGAAGTCCATCCTAGGAATTAGTGAGAAGGCAGGTATAGGAGAAGGCTAGAGAGGAGGGCTTTAGTTCTGGGCTTGCAGATTGGCCAAAACGTTGCCCTTTTTCGCCGGGAAAGTTGACCTTGATAAAATATATATATATATATATACTATTATATATATCATATATTATAATATTAACCTTATAATACATATACTAGTATATATATAATATATATATAACTATGGTATATAATAGACTCTTAATAGGTATACTATATAAATTTAATACTTTTATAAATAATATATATATAATATAATAATATATATCACCGTATCTATAACTATATACTTATATATAATACCTATTATAAATATATATATCTATAATATTTAATAAGATATATATATATTAATAGATTTTTATCGCCCTAGAATAACTAAATATAAATATGAATTAGTTATATATATATAATTATAAATAATAATTATAAATATAATATATAATATTTTTATAAGCCAACAAAAAAGAGTTGTGAAAATTGATGAGGCCATTTGTGTATATTGAAAATAATACTGGGGCAATGGCCCCGACTGAAACCCCCCTCCCCGGTGCCCATCGTATAGTATATATATTTATGTATTATAAATATATATATTATATATATATCAATATATTAATATATAAGTATAATATATATTGTATACATTTATTTACATATATATATATATATTATGAATAATAAATTATTTTTATATTTTTATTATATATTTAGTAGTATGCACTGATAAAGTCTCTACGTCTTTATCATAGATACGCAACAACCAATTCTCTCCGAGGTGAGCATAGGAAAAAATCCAATATCATATATGTAGTCGGTCTTATTTTCGCATCACCAAACTTAATCTGCTGGACCGTCTTATGAATAGTTAATACGCTAGAGATGTATTATGTTGCTTTCTTCAAATTTTTTTTTATTATTCTTTTTCCAATTTTTGACAAAACGTTTTTGGCAGATAAATTATTGCAACCTACCACCATCATCATAACATTTCTCTGTTTATTTGTAGTTTGTAATAGTTTGCAATTATAAGGGAATTGGAGTCAAAAATGGTCAAAAATAATTATTTGTGTTTATGTTGTGTGAAACCTAAGTCTTCTTATGCTTGTATTGCAAAAAAGGTAAAAATCTTTCTATTAATCTCATCAACCTAAACAAAACAAAAACAAATATATAACTTTTAATAGTTTATTAATTTTAAAAATTTTAAAAGAATAATATCACTTACATGCAAAACATTTTCAGCATTTTAAGAGTCTTATCAACGAATAGGAAACATTTTGACATCTCTATTCTCCGTTTTAAAGCGATGGTTAGACTTGGCTCTAATACCACTATGTACAAATACTTCAGGATTGGTATGTATCATTATCTCCCCAAACACATCTGGAGAGATGCCAGTTGAAAGACCTTGTACACTAAAACATATTGAAGCATCTCGACGTAAGTGATTTACAAGTTGCGACAAGATAAATTCATTCTCAGTAAACAAAGATATTATCATCAATAAGCTACAAAAAACAAGATTTATATATATAATAGTTTACATTTATTATTTTAATTGTACTATTATGTGTATTACGTGTAATCTATATTTTTTAAAATTATTAGCATCATTATATAACATTTTTACTATTCATTAATAGATTTATATTATATTTTATTATTATTATTATTATTATTATTATTATTATTATTATTATTATTATTATTATTATTATTATTATTATTATTATTATTATTATTATTATTTAGTGTGGTTTAGTTGATAGATACAATAATTAAATCTAATATTGTTAAGTTTAAATGGTAATTCGTTAAAATTAATGTTAATGTCAGGTTTATGAGTTTTGATGTAGAAGGCCTCCGCAATCTTCAGTTTCTGGACTTTATACGATAGGTATATTATTGCAAAATGTTTCAAAATATTACCTATTATTGATTGACAATGTGTCTTGTGGAAATGTGAAAAGATTTTACTTGGATTTCAGCGATGTGATATACCCTATCCGACAATCTATATTCATCGTGTAATCAATATATGTCGACGTACAGTCTGACTCAGGGTAGTTAAATTCGTACACAACGTGATGGTTATCGGGAAAAGCATCTCTTGTACCGAAAGAGGAAAAGGAAGATAGTTGATTTGACTTATGATAAAGTCTGACTTTAATTTTTGAGATATCTTTAGTTTTGAGGTGGGAGTTCGATATGTTACGAAGGCAATTCTCTTCCTTATTAAAGTCTATAGCATTGGACGTTTGGAAAAAGAAATTTGCAGAAACTTCTGGTTATTTTTATTTTCTTTATTATAATCTTTGTAAGAGTTTCATTATATAAATTTTCAACATTATATTGTGGATGATCATAGTTAATTACATTTTACTTATTGTGGTTAATTTCTTCCTCAAAAGTTGTCCAAGTTGATCACAGGCTGAATGTTTAGTGGACTGGAGTTTTAACTATAGATTCTTTGTAGATAGTCGCTGAATAAGATCCAGAGTTCATCATATATAAATCATCAGAGTTCATCATATATAAACCATCAGTGGGTTTGATATGTATAACTGTAGATAATATGCAATCAGAATTAACGTTGATTTTGATGTCTAAAAAGTCTAAAAGTGTTATCGATCTAATTTTTGTAAGTGAATTTTAGGCATTACAATTCTTGAATTCTTCTGTTGATGAACTGATATATATGATCTACGATTCTACGTTCCTAAAGATACTAAGGATGTCATCAACAAACGCTATGTAAAATACTGTATTGAAGTTGTTTGTTTCTCTAAGAATTTTGTTTTCTAGATTGGATATAGTGGTGAGTCCATCGAAACTCCATTAGTTTGTAGGTATACGTTTTCTTTAAATTTAAAACAATGTTTGGGTATAGCAAATTCATAAAAGGTTCCTCATATGCGTCTTGAATAGTTTCTCCACTGGGTTTAGTTTATATGAATGATACGCGTTAGTTAATCTAATTATATCAATCGCTTTCAAAAAAAACTGATTAATA
>JABUQX010072778.1:27500-28549 GCA_015478945.1 Trachelipus rathkii
TATAGAAAAATAAATGAATTTCTGCTTTTTGGTTAACTTATTTATTTTTTTTTTCAGTATTAGTAAATTATTATAATTCTAGAACGTTTTCGTTTTATTGTCATTTTTACTTAGGCAAAGAAAGAAATGCTGACACAGTTTTAGCAAGAATTTCGTGTAAAATCGACCAAATCTGGTTACGAGTTTACTTTTATTTACAAACATTTTGGATCAGCTGCTTTGATGGTGCTCTGCGATTTGGAATAAACTAATTAAAAAAATAACAAATTGTTTATATTATGATTTCTGTCAAAAAAAAAAATTAATTACTTCAAAAAAAACATAATGAAAACCTTTATGCTTTTTTGAGCCCGCTGAATCCAAAATGCATTCAGATTTTTGTAGGAAACACCATTTTTTTGCGAATTGGAATTAAACTTTGAAAGCAAAATGAAATTATAATATTAAGACATGTAGGCTATATTACAATAATATGAAATATGGAAAAATGATATGGGTTTTATTGCATATTCAATATTTAGAAGTAAAAAACATAGATTTCAAAATATGTATGCATTTAAGCTTATTTCCTACTGTATTTTGTTTTCATTTTATGTGTAGCATCTGGATCATCAAGTTGAAGATTTCAGCAGAAATCTACAAGCATTGCAGGAGTCCATTTTCTCTTTATTATTTTCATGTTAATATCTCCAAATGGAACGTTCTCTGTGTTAGTCCGCTTAACATCTGCAGCATACCCAGGGAAAAAATAACAAGGATGGTGAGTGTAAAGAATGAACCTTAAGGGACATAATACAACCAGTCTATGATATGCTTCGATCAAAATCGTCCAACAAAGGAGCTCTGTAAATTTTCATCCTTGTGTTTTCCGAAGCAGACCATATAAAAAACTTCTTAAAACTCATCCAGGCATTCACTGTATTTTCATTTCCTTTGTTTTCCTCAAAAATCGTTCTCAACCATGAAGTTTACGAATTTGCGGTTCGACAAAGATTCCCTCTTTCACCTAAGCTCACTTAATTTAGAAAACTTGCATTTTAGAAACTGAA
>JABUQX010072779.1:5000-7500 GCA_015478945.1 Trachelipus rathkii
TCGCTACAATCCCAGTAAAATCTTTACACATTTCCACACGACACATGGTCAATCAACCATAGGTAGTAAATATTTCCAAACACTTCACAATATTATACGGATCGTGTGAAGTCCAGAAACTTAACATTGACGAGGATTTCTACATCAAAACACGTAGACCTGATACACGGTAATACTATGCCTGATATTAATATAAAATTTAATGAATTATCAGTTAAACCAAATAAAATATACTCATTCGCTGACAAAAAGTTTCCTCTGAAGATGTCTCAAGTAGAGAGATGAAACGCGTCAAAAAATGTGTAAATATTTCTTCTACTTCTGTTGTATCTTAATATCAAAAATTATTTTAATTAAGTAAATTTAATAATGTACAGAAATAAATATTTAGAACCTTGGAAGTGAAATTCAAAGTTTTTATAAAATCAATGGCTTATGTCGAATTTCTAAATAATAATAATAATAATAATAATAATAATAATAATAATAATAATAATAATAATAATAATAATAATAATAATAATAATAATAATAATAATAATAATAATACAAGCAAAAGTATAATAATAATAATAATAATGTTAATAATAATAATAATAATAATAATAATAATAATAATAATAATATATATATACATACATATATACATAATAATAATAATAATATAAACAAAGTATATATATATATATATATATATATATATATATATATATATATATATATATATATATATATATATATATATATATATATATATATATATATATATATATATATATATATATATATATATATATATATATATCTCAGCAAGGTGGTATTATTTTTTTTGCGGTATTATGCTCTTGGTGAATAATCTGGAACATAGCATGGTGACAGGATCCAATACTTAGGTGATTTCGTGTGTTCCTCCGTTTCCAGCACAAGTATGTGCATTTGTCACATATGAATTCTTTTAATCTTTTTCCTATCCCTTCATTTTTCAAACTGTCTATACCTTTCAATCCTTCTCCTCCAACACAGTTTCTATCTTTTTTTTTTTTTTAACTCCAACCCATCAGTTTCTTTAAGCCTTTAAGTGCTTTGTATGTAATTTCCCCCTTGAAAAAGAAGATATCCTTCCTTTTTTTCCCGTCACAGCTTCTTTGGCCCTTCGGTGCCTCTTCCGATATGGGGTTTTCAGTCCACTTCACACTTCTTCCCCATGGATAAGGGGACAAGCTGAAAACTGGTCTTTTTGTTCGCCTATGACTGAGCTGCCAATTGTAAGGGATCCGAACTTTCGAGTTAACCTCGTTGGATGCTGTCTTTCACTTTGGTGTATAATCCAGTTTGTAAGTTCCGTACGGTACCCGGGGGGGTAAACCGACTTGGAGTTCCAGGAGGCTCTTCCAAGGCCACATCCACGGCCTACCCGAAGGTGTGGGGTCCAGGAAGTTGTGTGAGTCTCTGATTTGTGACCTGTTGTGGGGAGAAGGACTACCCTTCCTTATGAAATATACGATTTTCCGATCCATCCTCTTATTTACTTTCATGTTTCATTTGTTTTATTGTTATATTTGCACCATTATGGTGACGAAGTCTGTGGTTTAATATTTTTCTTATGAAAATGGCACTTAAAGAAAAAACGTTATTAAAAACTGTCGGGTACCCCACCTGACCCCACCTCTTTCCCTCCTACTTCTAAACCAGCAGGTGTTTCCGCTTTTATTCTTTCTACTACACCTGGAAGTCCTCTACATGACCTCTGCGATTCGTTGCCTGGTATACCCTTGACACCCCAGGTGCTCAAACGGTTGGGGTGATCCGAGGTGCCTCCCATCCTATTCGTTCTCATATATTTACTGGGCATATGTCATGAGGTCCCCTACAGTATTTTCGGGGATGACCGAATCGTTGGCGTTTAAAGCAACATCTGGGTCGGGGAATAAACATAGGAACACTGTAGCTTGTAAACCCTATTTTCACCTTTGAAGGTGGCTAAGGAGTACTAAAAGCCAACAGTAAGCAAGGATTTGGGGTATCAGGTGAGCCTCGACGACGATGGGGTAGTCTTTAAATCTTTTCTGCTGGAGATTTCTTAAAATTACAGCAATATCTTTGTTTTTCTGTTCTAAAGAACAAATAGTGCCTTTGGATGTGTTTCTTATTTCATCAGGAGTTGAAATAAGCGTGATGTTTAAGAGAGACGTTAATGATGACAAGATGGAACTTTGATTCCGGGTAGTAGATTGAACAAGAAGGGACCCATTTCTCATTAACGTGACTGAGGATCTTCAACTCCTAAAGCTTTTTCAAGTGTATCGCTAAAAATAATGGAGGTAGTAGACTGCAATAAGTAATATATCGGGAATGATGTATCAGCTGGCATTTCCGGAGGGGGAGCAGCATATGGAGTAAATAAATGAGAACGAATAGGACGAAGAGGGGGAGCACCTTTTCGGGATTGCCCCAACCGTTTGGGCACCTAGGGTGTCGAGTGGCTTTACCTAATGCTGAA
>JABUQX010072779.1:17500-25000 GCA_015478945.1 Trachelipus rathkii
AATATATATATATATATTATATATATATCTATATATTATATATAATATATATATATAAATATATAATATATATATATATATTATATATATATATATATATATATTATATATATTATATATTATATATATATATATATATATATTTATATATATATATATATATATATAATTTAACAATGATATATAATTTTCAATAAAAATTACTTATATAACGTGTCAGCAGTTATGTTATAAATGTTTTAAAATGATAACTTGTTTTTTATTTTTTCTGTCAATCCAATGTTCCCTATGCAAAATTTTATTCAATGAAGTTATTTTCACGTAAAGTTTATATATTGATAGTTTTAATACAAAAGAATAAAAATCATGCAAAAACATAAAACGTTTTTAATAGGTTTATGTTATCTTCATACATAGAACATTTTTTAATGTTATGTTAAAAAATTAATGAAGCTTAAATATGCCTCCATTCAATTAATCAATGGATCACAGATGATGGTGGCGTGTGGTTTGTTAGAGTTTGATCTATTAATTTATTGATTAGTTGATATTTTTAATGAAAAAATAATAAAAGATTTTGTAAAGACTTAAAATATCTTTAATAATTTTATTTAATGTTCATGCAAAAAATATTTTTCTGTAATGTTTATGCATGGAACTTATTTTCACTTTAAGTTTATTTAAAATGTGTGTTCAAATATGACATTAAAAAAGCAAAGCGTAAAGCAGTAGCATATGGCCGGATGGGAGTGGGCTAGACTGGGGTATTTGCGATACTTTTTACTGCTTTATGGTCAATAAAAGAACATATTTTTAATAATAATTAATTTTTTTATAGTAAAAACTTAAAATGTTAAAAAAAACTTTTTAATAATGAAACATTTTCTAAAAATAAATAAAAAACCTTATAAAAAATATAAATGTTTCATGATGTATTCAAGATATTATAGTTAATGCTCAAAGTTTAGAAAATAGGTTAAATGAAAGGAAATTTAAAATATAAATGTGAATGTGCCTGCTTGAAAAGAAAGTGGAGTATGTAAAATACTAAAGTCATAGTTTTAAGCTTAATTTATTTATTTAAAGTGTACGATGGAAACTTATAAGACGGAATTCAAAGGACAACGTTATAGAATAATGAGACCCCGTACAGAGGGTGGGGTTCATAGGTTACCCTTAGGAAATTGCAACAATCAAATTCGTGTTCTACGTGTTCGTATGCATATAAAAACACAAATCATTTTGCTCATTGTATATTTGTAGCCTTCACTTCGGCTCCGATGTTGACACCAGCTCATTGCATCACATCATGAACCTTCCCAGTTTCTAACTTCTTCTAACTATTTCTTCATCCTTCCTATATCTTCCTCTCTTATGTATTCTATATGGTTTGATGTAACAAACATTATGCAAATCTAAAGAAAGTTTTGATTCATACCCCTCATTTCTCTGTCTCAGCGCCCTCTCCATATCAATTCTAACACAGCATCGGTGTCGTAGCGACTCCTTCTCGGACTCCTGATCCTTCATATACTTTTGTACTTTGTTTTTTCTTTTTCTTATGGGTTACCCTCCCGGGGGCCCTCAGACACCGTCGAGGGTTCTGAAACTCTCAAAATCAAATTCTACTGGTTCACAACTATAAGGAAAGACACCTTACTATGTTTATTTTACGTTTGTAACCTTATTTCAACTCAGGCTCCAGCAACGGCTATGGTTCGGTCTAAGCATCACCAGTCTACTAAATCTCCGACTTCTTTTAATTCCTTCTGCATTCTTTCTCTTTATTCTTCTCTCATGCATTCCATGCATTTCTTCTTTTTTTAGGAGGGTCCCTCAAACACCCTTGAGGGTTTTGAAACCCTAAGAATCAAGTTCTGCGAGCTCATAAAAATAGGGAAAGATACCTTATACCCAGTCTATTATAAGGTTGTAGCCGGCTTTCAACTATGGCTTCGGCAACGGCGCCGGTGAAGTGCTCCGCTTCATGAGACTTTTCAGTCTCCGATTTCTTATTCCTTCTTCATCCATTCCTAGTCTTCTTTTCTTATGCATTCCATGCATTAATTTTTTCTCTTCTGAGGTTCCCTCCTGGGGGTTCTCAGACACCCTTGAGGATGCTGAAACCCTCGAAATTAAGTTCTATGGGTTCATAAACATAGGGTAAGACACATCATTCAGTCCATTATATGTTTATTTCAAAAATGCGGCTACAACTACGGATCTGGAGGCTCCTCCATGCTCCGAATTAGGAGCCAACTCAGTCTCCGGTTCCTTTAATGACAAAATCCTTTACTGAAGTCTGTTGGCTATCAATGTTTCGTCTAGCTACGGCCATACTCTTGTTAAAGGGCTCAGACCCACCTTGGCTGGTCATAGCGGCTTAAAACCTCGGCTTCAGAACGGTGATAGTACCAGCTATATGTCAGTCAAGTTTGAGGGGGATACGACAGTAATATTCCCTTCAAATAGGGAGAGGCGCTAAATATATATATATATATATATATATATATATATATATATATATATATATATATATATTATATATATATATATATATATATATATATATATATATATATTATATATCTATAAAATATAATAATAATATTATATATATATATATAATATATATATATATATATTTATATATATAATATATTATTATATTAATTAATAAGTGCTGAATCTACATATTATATATATAATATATATATATTTAATACATCTTATATATATATAAAATCTATATATATTATATAACTAAAATAGTAATATATTATATATATATTTATATATATATATATATATATATATATATAATATATATATATATATCTATAATATAATATATATTATATATATATATGGGTTTAAATTTTACATATTCCGACACATCTTGAGAAAGAGGCGGTGATTCCACTTTTCTATTTGTTTGTTGTTGGCGTGAAATCGGCTAGGAGGCTACTTTTTTGGCTAATTTGAAAGAGTTGAAAGGGGTTATGTGATGATCTTTTTTTGTTCAATGGATGTTCTCGTATAGCTTTCAATACTCTCAGTTTAGGAGGAAATACCTGTATATATATATATATATATATATATATATATATATATATATAAATCTGCTATAATTATTAAAATAGATCCCATATATATATATTATATAATATATTAATATATTATATATTTATATATATATATTATATATATATATATATTATTATTATATATATATATATATATATATATATATATATATATATATATATATAATATATATATATATTAATATATATATACATATATATATATTATAATATATTTATATATATATATATTATATATATATATTAAATATATAATATATATATATTATATATATTATATATAATATATATATATATAATATATATATATATATATATATACACGTTTAAAATAAACTTTAATTTATAAGAACCTGTTTTTTTTTATATTTTTTATAGGTTTGAAGCTCTTCTTACTGAATACAGTTTCTTTTAATCAAATATAAATTTTTAATAGTTTGCCTTAAAAATTGATATTTGGGTTTGCTGTGTCCGCAGATAGTAGCCCAATTCACATTTGTAGCACAATCTGACAACAACGAACTTTTTTCCATAATGTGTCGGGATATGTAAGTTTTACTATATAATTATCACAGTATATATATTTATTAGTTATATATTATATATATATTATATATATATATATCATATATATTATATATATATATATATATATATATAATATTATATATATATATTATATATATATATAATAATAATAATAATTAATAATAATAATAATAATAATAATAATAATAATAATAATAATAATAATAATAATAATAATAATAATAATAATAATAATAATAATAATAATAATAATAATAATAATATAATAATAATATAATAATAATAATAATAATAATAATAATAATAATATAATAATAATAATAATAATAAGTAAATATATAATAATAATAATAATAATAATATAAACGCCCAGAAATGAAAAATAATTTCAAGACTCTTTATTTCGTTCTTATCGTTATAGATAACAATCTTAAAAATGAGATTATTGGTTTCACGCATTCTTTCCGCAATGCCTGGTCAGTCCTGATCACTAAGTAATTGCTTCTCATTCGAGGGGACGTAGGATTAAATTCGTGTCCGGCATTTGAGAATTTTGTTCAAAAAATAAATAAATTAATTAATTATAATGTTTAAACCGTAACTACAATAAAAATAAATTATATATATATTATTATATATATTAATATATATATATATTATATATATAATATATATATATTATATAATATATATATATATATACTATAAGCATTTCACTTATTGAGAGTTTTGGGTTTTGAACCCGCACTTTCACTGTTGGTAAACCAGGGGTGTTAACATCTGATCACGATGAGCTAAAAGGAAATCCATGGTTTATTTCTGAAAGATTACTTCTTTCCAGAAGAATATGGTAACGTCAATCTGACAGTCACCTTTGACAAATCTCCCCACTCACACTGTCAGATTGAGGGTACCTTATTCTTCTGGGAAGAAGTAATCTTTCAGAAGTAAACGGTGGATTTCCTTTTAGCTCATCGTGGTCAGGTGGTAGCACGACTGGTTTACCAACAGTGAAGGTGCGGGTTCAAAACCTAAAACTCTCAATAAGTGAATTGCTTAGGAAAATTCTATATATACATATTAAAAACATGCGTATTACATAGCATGAATACTATACATACAATATGAATCCCGAATTATACTTTCGCTTCGTGTGACCCTTGATCCGAGTGTGAGCGGGGAGATCTATCAAATGTGACTCTCAGATTGACGGTACCTTATTCTTCTACAAAGAAGTAAGCTTTCAGAAGTAAACGGTGGATTTCCATTTAGCTCATAGTGGTTAGGTGGTAACACGCCTGGTTTACCAACAGGGAAGGTGCGTGTTCAAAACCCAAAACTCTCAATAAGTGAAATGCTTAGGGATATTATATATATATATATATATATATATATATATATAAATATATATATATATATATATATGTATATATATATATATATATATATAAATTTTATATATATTATATATAATATAATATATACTAAATTACATGCGTAGTACATAGCATAAATACTATATAATATATCTATATATATATATATATATATATTATTATATATATATATATATATATATTATATATATTTATATATATATATTATATATATATATATATATATAAACAACCACAATAATTATTATTTATTTACGCTAAGTAACTTCGTAAATTAATTATTTTTTGTGAAATGTTTATTTTATAAACTCAGAATTATGAAATATATTTAATAATATGCTACGAGCTACTGAATTGTTAAAAACTTCGCGTATTTTGGCATTCTGGCAAAGGTGTCGGAGTCAGCAAAAAAAAATTTTTGTGGTCCGACACCGGGTCGGGTCCAGCAACCGGGTCCAGCTCCGGCTCCGGCTCCGGCTCCGGCTCTCCGGCTCCGGCTCCGGTTCCGGCTCCGACTCCGGCTCCGGCTTTTTGAAATATATACTCGGAGTCCTAACCCTTTAATTTTAAAGTTAAAAAAAAAAGGTTTTTTGTTGCTATGGCTCAGGCTCCTCCAGAAAATATCCTATTGGCAACAATTTTTTATGTCCGTTCACGTAGCCGAACGAGGATCCGAATCCATAACTGAGAGGGAATTCGCGTTCTTAAGGCGAGCCAAAAAACTCGAATTAGCCTTCTGAGCCAAACTTGAACTATATATATATATATATATATATATATATATTATATATTATATTAATATATATATAATTTATATATTCTTGGTTATTTATATATTATATTTTAATATATATATATATTATATATATATATATAATATATAATATATATATATATATATATATATATATATATATATAATATATATATATATTATATATATAATATATTATATATATTATATATATATATATATATATATACTCGTATTGACTCGTTGATTCATTAATTTGTTTTTGTCTTCTACGCGTTTATTTGTTCATTGAGTGTTTATATTAGCTTTGAAGAAATTCGATTCAAACTTCAAGTCACTAAGGAGATTCTGAGAAGAATAATAATATTATTATAACAGAAAAATAAAAGAGATATTTATATATATATTATATATATATATATATATATTATATATTATAATATAATATATAATTATTATAAGAGATATTACATCAATATATATGCTTTATATATATATATATATATATATGAAGATTGAAATGCAGTTGAAATTAAAATTAAAATAAAAAATTCTTAAAAAAAATTTGCTGCTCCATAAACTTATAAAGAATTCCAATTTTTTTTCCAATTTTGGTTTGTGCAGGACATTTTTGGAACAATTTGAAAAACTTTTGTCGGAAGGCAGCCACTCTTTCCATTTCCAGAGATTTTTCCATCACGACTGTCCCATTCACACAAAAAAACATGGATATTTGGTGTATCCTAATTGTAGTCCAAATACCATACCAATAACTTTCAAATCTCCTCACAGAAGTCATCCGTACCCATCATATTTCACTTATCTTTAATAACAATTCAATATTCTCATACGTTTCTGTTAAATGAACAGTGTGCTACAGGGATTGATGGATGTACATTTCCAATATGAAGTAGAACTCCTTTTAACCTTCTCTTAGAAGAATCTATAAATAATTTCCACTCTGAGGGCTAATGCGTTATTCCATAATATGTCATTAGCTCCTGTACATTATAGCAGAATATTCCTGGAATATATCTCATGGCAAGAATATCTGTACCATTTAAATGTGGCTCCTGGAGATAATAAATGTTTGCTTTTCAATCGCGAGCCAAGAAGTTCAGCTATGTCTTTTGGCAAATATAAATCTCACACTAAATCATTCACCTCTTCCTGGTTTAGTAATAACAGTTATTATATTGATTTGTAGGTTCTCTTCAAACCGTTAAAATAGGAAAATGCATGGATTATTTTTTTCCGGTATTCCATAGTCGTAAAACTTCAACATACGTTCATCATCCCTCATGTGGTGCCCATGCTTTATCTTGATCGCCTAATTTTAAGTTGAAATTCGAAAAGTATTCAAATTTAACAAAGTTTGTAACATTCTGAAGTTGCTTTAAAACGACATAATTTTCTCAAATGTAACAAAATATGTCAGCATTATTTACCCATGATTGCAAAGCCATTGATAAGAATACTTCACGTCACAAATGGAAAAAGATATATTAGCTTTAGATTATTTATAGTCATGAAAGATTTTGTGTATTTGAAATTCCAACGAACAGTCATCCGAACATGCGTGTCTCCATCTTATCGGTACTGTTATTCAAATGTTTCTTTACGTTTGGCAATGTTTATGTTAAAAGTTTGATTGCTCATAGAAAATAATTACACGAGATAAGGAAAAAATGAA
>JABUQX010072780.1:0-10000 GCA_015478945.1 Trachelipus rathkii
ATTTATATATATATTATAGTATATATATATATAATCTTTTATATATATATGAAGTAGATATATAATATTATATATATATATATTATATAATATATATATATACTATATCATATATAATTAAGTTATATATATATACTATATATATCATATAATAATAATATACGTATATAATACTATATTATATATCCGTATATCTGAATCATTTATGATATAATTATATATTGTTAAATGATAGTATATATATATACTATCAGATAGTATCAGTATACGTATATATATGTATAATATCAACAAGTAACCAAGGATGATATTGGATTTAAAATCAAGAATTGACAGTAGAGGGATAGGTTTAAAAGCAATTGGGGATTGCTTTCTGTATAATGTGAGATTTCTTAAAGAAGTAGATATGTATTCATGTTTGCAAAATATATTCATCATTTGACTGAAAATACGATGTTGGTCAAAGGATCGATACATTTACCAAAAAAATCTACTCGTCCAAATCGTAGTCATCAAAAAAAAACGGTAAAAGAAAATCGTGGTTGGCGAGAACTTTTTCTTAGCCCGAATTGCCCAGAATTAGTCGGACACTGAAACTGATGGTGAAAAGGTCGACTGAGAATTTCTTGCAAAATGGACGACCTTTTTTCTTGACGACCCATTTTGTCTGTCGATTATTTGGGTATTACAGGTCTCTCTCTCTCTCTCAGGTCTCTCTCTCTTCTCTCTCTCTCATCTCTCTCTCGTCTCTCTCTCTCTCTCTCTCTCCCTCTCTTCTCTCTCTCCTCTGCGGTCTCTCTCTCTCTCTCTCTCTCTCTGTCTCCTCTCTCATCTCTCTCTCTCCTCTCGTCTCTCCTCTCTCTCTCTCGTCTCTCTCTCTCTCTCTCTCTCTCCTATATAGGCGTAAGTTCATTTCATCAGATCACAATAGCCTGACCAAGGGACATAAAAAAATTTAAGAAAGCTGACCATTTAACTACGAAGAAAGATTTTTTTTCATCAACAGAGTGGTAAATTTTTTATAATGGTGTACCTTAGGATGTAATTGATAGTAGTTTACTTTCAAACATTAAGAAAAATGTTGGAGGATCAATGAATGATATGATTAACTCGGTTTTAAAAGCCATGTTTGGGTATACAATGTATTTTATGGTTTAACCAAAATCAGATTTAGTATCTGGGTTCATTTTGAATTCATCGCAATTCATGTTCGAGATTTTTGACCACCTTTTGGGGTATTATTATATTGGTAATTTGGTATGCATGGTCAGTTTAGTTGGCATATTTGTTTATAATTTGGCATAATAAATATTTGTATATGTAATTTGCTAGGAGTCGGGTTAATTAATTATTTGCATAAAGAAAATTTGCCTCATGTCCATTATGTCTGTCCCATGAAGCTGAAGTCAATTTCTTTTCTATAGTTACGTTATCGAATAAAATGTTGAACGGCCAGCGCATAGTGACAACTGACAAGAGTTGAAACTATTTTCATATATGTTTATATAACTTGTTGTTTTGTTGTTTATTGAAACGATGTAAAGTGAAATAAATTATGAAATAATATAAGTTTGGTTAGGTTAAGTAAGTTATGTTATGTTAGGTTATTTTAAGTTACGTTAGGTAGCATAGATATAAACTTTTTTTTCTAATATTTTTATTACAATACAGTTTTATTTATGATTCAATACAGTTTTATTTTGATCTTTCTCAAATGTGTTAAGATCCATGCAATCGATAGCTATATGGATATGGACAGCTAGAGATAAAAGACATGATACCAAAATTTAAATATAAAACAAACTATTCAAAGTAAGTGACAACATTAATTCGTTTTAACTGAAACACTTTTGACTTTCCCATGTAACTTCAAACCCTCTCTATTTTTATTATGTTCTTATTTATATAGAATTCATAGATAAGTATATAATTTTTCTCTTTCTTCCAAGGTGCATCGATTTGATACTTATTTTCACCTATGTTAATATAAGTATCAAAGCATAATTTTAATTCTTATTTGCGATATTTGGATGGACATCCTAATCTATGCACAAATAAAACCAATCATATAGTTAAAGAAAGATAAATTAATTATTAATTTAGATTTTCTACGGTCATACAATAATAATATTATATATATATATATTATATATATATACTATATAATATATATATATATCTTATATAATATATATATAATATAATATATATTATATCATATGATTATAATTATTTACCGTATATAGATAACTATATTATATATATATAAATAATACATATATATTATAATATTATATTATTATATTATATACATATAATAATATAATTATATTATATATATATATATATATTTATATATATTTATATATATATACTATAGATATAATATATATATATATAATATATATATAATATACTATATAATTATATTATTATATATAATATTAATACTATAAGTATATATATATTTATCATATATATATATTATATATACTATATATATATACTATATATACTACTATATATATATAAATAATAATATATTAATATATAATATATATTTATATATATATATGATATATATATATATATATATTTATATGATTAAGAATTATTTATAATTACATAGTTTAATGCAATAGTTGAAAATAAAAAATAAATAAAAATAAATATATATTGGTTTACCACTAAATATTTCAAAATTGCATTTTCTCACATATAATTTAGTTTTATAAGAAAATGATTATTAAATGGGTAACACTTTTAAAAATTATATAATTCCAAAATTATTATTATTATTATTATTATTATTATTATTATATTATTATGATATTATTATTAATTATTATTATTATTAGTTATTATTATTATTATTCATTATGATTTTGATTATTCATATTATTATTATTATTATTATTGATTATATTATTATTATTATTATGATTAATTATTATTATTATATATCATCATCTTGCTTTACCCTATTAATTTTACAGTATTCTTTAACCTAGAAAATATAAATTAGAATCCGTTTTAAAATAAGGTTTTTATATTTTAAATAGTTTTTCTGAGAATGCATAATTTCTACATGATTGTGTGTGGAGTGGACCTTAAATTGTCTTACTCATAGTCCTAGTCATGGGCTACAGCAGGATGGATGCAAATGGGGCTCTTGACTCTAGCCTTTTAATATGAAGAAAAGAATATGACCCATGTACAGGGCTATCTTAAACCGTAGGCGAAACTAGGCAATGCTAGGCGCAGAATACTGAGGGGGCCCAGGTGGCTAAAGCGGCAGACAACGGACAGAAAAAAGAAAGAAAATATAAATATATATAATATAGATATATATATAGATTAATAGTATATATATATATATATTATATATATATATATATATATAAATTTTATGTTAACTCGATATATATCTAATATATTTCAGTGAAATGATATATATTACAATAAGATATGATGTTGCGTTGTTTTATAGGTGATTTTTTTTGGGGCTCTTGACCCCAGGGCGGAATGATATGGTTAAGAGGCCTGCCATGTAGTTGATAAAATAAATTAGTTATAAAGAAGACAATATTATTCAAGTAATAAGAAATAAAAAAAAAAAATATCTTTAATTTTTTTAATAAAATAACAGAAATATTTCTTGTTTTGTGCTTTATTAATATAAATACATCATTGCTAATTTACTGTAATTTTTTTTTTTAAATTAACAGAATATTTCTTTGTTGTATGTTTTCTATTGAAGTACTAACAAATACTATAGAAATTTTTTTTTTTCTTGTACTTGACAGGAAATTAATTCGTAGCTTTGCAAAACTTCTCATATTCATCTTTGAGCTTTGAACTTTTTACTAACATATTAATAAATGAAATATTTTAAAATATTCGCATTTTTTATATTAAATACTTAAAAATAGTATAAATCATTACGAAATTACAGACAAGGGATATATAGCTGTTATATATATATATATATATATATATATAGTATATTATATTGATAATAATACTATTATATATTAGTAATATATACCGGTATAGTAAAATATATAAACTATATATATATATAATATATATATATATAAATGTATAATATATATATATACTATATAATATATATATAGTATACTATATATATATATATATATATATATAGTATTATATAATATAGTATACTATATAGTATATATATATTATATATATATATATACTATATATATTATATAATATATATTATATAATGTATATATATATTTTATAAATTATCAATTCCTTCCATATACAATAAAAATATTTTATTCTATTATATTATATAATATATATATATATATATATATATATATATATATATATATTATACTATATACTATATTTTTTTATATATAAATTGGTTGTGATACAAAATTTATTTTTCTTGTAGCTTTTCATATTCGCGCGCCTATAGTAATATATAACTTTGTTAAAAATAGAATTTAAACGATTTTTTTTTTATTTATTTTAAATTACTTTAAATGAATTTTTTCTTTCTAAAAAAAACAAAATTTATCTTCTCTGCATTTTACCTGCTAACATAATCTAACCAAACATAAAAAACCTAACCTAACCTAGCCAACCTAACCTAACTTTTCGAAATAAAAAAAATGCTAAATTTAAAATCTTTTATTGTTTTTTTTTTTTTTTTTTTTTTTAAATATATTTAAAATACAATTTAAACATATATAAACAAAAAAAAAATAATCTTAAGCCCAATTGGGCACATCAAACCCAAAGATATCGTTTCCTTATAACTTGACGAAACCTATGAGGCTTCCCCCCCCACTCAACGGTCGAAAGGAGACTTGACTCGCCTTGCCCCTACTTAAAAATTTCCTGTGGGCGCCCCTGAATCTCGCTTGGTCCTTGCGGAACTTTTCTGCCAAAATTTGTTTTTCCTTAGGGAGATTAATCATCCCTTTCGTCATGTAGGGTTTGTTGTCCAATTAAATTAAAATCCTTCATAATTTGTTTCAGGGTCATTTCTCAAATTTTTTTATTAATGTTTTTATTATTTAAAACATGAAACCTTCCATACAAGTTCCATGAAAATACAGGCAAAAGATAAATACCCAATACGCACACACATTACACATCCTATATATAGATAGATAATATAATATATATTATATATATCTATGATAATAATATATTAATTAATATATATATAATATATTATATATACCGATAGGCTAAAGGAAATATAATATTTTTCTATAGTAGATCCTCACTATCCGGCAGTTACATATTCTATGTTTGATATATATAGTGAATATAGTATAGTATTATATATATAATATATAATAATATATATATAATAATATTAATATATATATATAATATATATAAATACAGTACAAATAGTAATACTAAAGATAGAATTTTAATTTCTTCACTATTTGGTAACCTTTGATAACGCTTTCTTCTGCTCTGACACCCTCTCTTTGCACTTTAATGCTGTAATTTGAATTTCTTACAAAATAATTTGTTTTCTTACTCCTATAGTAGATAAAACTCCAAGAAAATATTCAAAATTTGTTGCCGCCATATTGCAATATAAATCAATGTCATGGTGGCAAATGATTGATTCGTGCACAAATATATATATATAATTAAATTATATATATAATATATATTATATAATAACTATATTAATTATATATATAGTAGTATTATATATTCTATAATTATATATATATACTATAAGAGTGGCGTATCCAAGAATTTTTGTTTCGGGGGCAAACAAATTCTTCTTGATATATATTGATATTAGTATATATATATATATATGATAGTATATATATATAAAATATTATATAATATATATTTATATAATATTAATTATATATATATATATATATATATATTATATATTATAATATATACTATCATATATATATTAATATATTATATATATATATCATATATATATATATAGACTTCTATATATATATATATATAATATATATATATATATAATTATATTATATATATATAGAAGTAGGATGGAAAAAAGATTACATTTTTCCAACGAAAGAAATAGCTAATTCATAAATTAGACTTGAGAATCAAATAACCATCTGTAAATATAATACGGGTATGGTAGGTGAGCCCAAAGTCCGAGATAATATCTTTGTTTTTATTCAATATTTCAATGTATGTAGAGGAGGGGCAAATCCAGGTAAGTCTTTTATCTCCAATATATTCTCAAGTACGTTTCAGGTAGTCTAATGTTTCAAAAACTTCCTTCTGTCTGTAGACGCCATGAGTAAGATTGGCAGTATTTGGCACAAACAGAGTAATTTTGGAAATTGTGACTAGAACAAGAAACTAGCTCGTTTCTGTGCTGTCGGTTTTTGGACGATTGTGCTGTGATATCATTCAACTTACCATAAAATCCCATTTCTGTTTTACCAAATCTTCTTCTTTCCAGAATTTCCTGTGAATCGCTTACACAAGAATTTAATCTCTCATTGGGTACATTACACCTGCTAGGTATGAAAAATTCCAGGGAAGATATAATTTCTTTGATTTAAACCTCTCTCCTAATACTGATATTAAATTATCCAAAAATCTTATAAAATGAATGTGCGATATTAAGTCTGTGGGTGGAAGAAGGAATGTTGGGTATACGAAATATTAACCTTTGATGCTTTCAAGTTTAGTTTTTAAACTAAAGACTTAGCGAGAATTGTTCCTGAGCTGCGACGAATTATATGAAAATATTAAGTAATCTCTGCACCTTGATATTATTCGGGATATGAATGCTTAAAATTGTAGTGTCTAATGGAAATCGTGGGGGGGTCATGGCCCCCCGCCCTGCCCCCTAAATAACGCCATTTATATATATCTAATATATTATATATATAGTCCTAATATATATACTATTATATATATAATTATATTATACTATATAATATTATAGTATATATATATATATACTATATATGATATACTATAATATATATATGAGTATACTTGGTGTGGGACGTGGTGGGTATAGCATCTCTAGCGTAGGAATGGGGATCAGAGCCACTCCCAGTAGAATATTCTTAATAGCCATTTTCACATTTTATCGGAAATATAACAATATATATATATATCTATATATATCATATATATAAATATATACTATATATATATAATAACGTAATATATATATTATATATGCATAATCTAGTATATATATAATAATGATATCTATATAGATATATAAATATATATATTATAATATATATATGTATAATAGGTATATAATATATATATATATATATATAATATATATATAATTATATATATATAATATATTTATAATTATATAGTATATATATATTTAATATATATATATATATATATATATACTTTTATATATATATCTATAATATATATATATAATTTATATATATACTAATTATATATTAAAGTATATATATTATATATCATATATATATATATAGTATATATTTATATAAATATCTATTTATATATATATATAATGATATGTATAATATATATATTATATAAGTATATATATATATATATATATATATATATATATATTATTATATGTATATATTTACTATAAGATAATAATATATATCTATATAATTAATATATATAATAGAATATATCATGTAATATATATATATTATTAATATATATATTACTAATATATATATGTGATAGTGTTTTCAGTGTGGTAGAAGTCATTTGCTATACCAAATATATTCATTTAGGAAACTTGTGAGTTAAATATAATTAATCATTTCCATATGTTTTAGTCTGTCTTGATGACTCTGTAGCTGTGAGGTTTTTGCTGTTGTTGTGCCTGTTGTTTTTTTGTTGTTGTTAGTTGTATTTGTTGATTGTTTTAGTGAAGTGTTTATCAAGTAGTATGAATTCCTTCTAAAGTAGCTTCTCTTAAGTGAACGCTATTCACTTCAAACACTCTCTAAATATAATATTCTTCTGCGGTTCGAACACATACGAATTAATTTGATCACCCGAATAAAGTGGATGCTTGATTATATTATAATTATAATATATATTAGTATAGACTATATATATATATATTATATATATATCAATATATATATTATATATGTATATTATATTATATATATAATTATATATATATATATATAGTATATATATATATATATATTATTAACTATATATATTATAGTGTAATATTATATATATATGAATATATATTAATATGACTAAATTAATTAATATATGAATTATTATACTATATATAATATATTTATACATATAGATATATATATATATCTATATATTATATATATATTATAGTATATATATATTATATATATATTATATATGAATATAATATATATAGTATATATATTATTATATATATATATAATAATATATAATTTACTAGCATATATATATATATATATAATTATATGATGATTAATATATATATATAATATGTCTTACCTTTTTAGGTATTTCAGGATGCGTATATTCCCACGGCAAAGAGACAGAAGTTTGCTGATCCTCATCATCTTCTGTGGTCGATTTCGCAGTAGATACCAAAAATCCTGATTGATTTCCATAGTAAGGGATCGAGCGTGTTCAGAATTAGATGAGATGCAATGATCATCTTTAATTTCTCTCATCTTATTTAAGTGATAGTTTATATCTAGTTGAGGATATTCTTGTTTATAAGTTTTTGGGCTTTAGTATTTTGAGCTGAGTTTGAGTTAAGCTTTGATAGACGTTTGGGTAAAGGATTGTGTTTATTAATTTTTGTTAATAAATGTTGTTTTTCTTTTTCCTTTATCTTCTTTTTTTCACTACATTTATTTTCCAAATGTTTTTCTGATGTCCTACAAATGTTAATTATAGTTCAAAGCTTTTATGATGTGCTGTTACGCTTGCATTCATTTCTGTTAATTCCGTTTTCGCTAAAATGGCACGCGTTTGTTTTCTGTTTTTATTTTTTTGGCGGGAAATTAAAGAGGGTTCGTTGGGGTAAATTTTCGATATGGGCGTGAGCGAGTAATCGATGTTTTTCGCTGAAGAAGAATTATTTAAACTGTAAGTTCCCGTTCTTAAACGACTATTAAGGATTGATTGCTCATTCAATTTAAAAGATTTCGTGTCTTTTAATCTAATTACCTCAATTTTATTTCTATCCATTAATTTTTCATCGTCTTTAGAATAACTGTTTTGTGAACGTATTTTGGAGTTACGATATTTATCGTTTTCAACTTGGTTAATTAGTTTTATCGATTTATTCGACAAAGAATGACACGAGTCGATTTTATCGATATCTTTTGTGCTTTCTTTGGCATCATATTTCAATACTTCTAATTTGTCATTAATATCATACGGTAAAGACCGAATATGAGAATCCGTAAAATATGGCAATTTATTTCCGTATTTTCGAAGCATAAACGGAATTCTCTCTGTTTTTTTTTTAACTTTTTTTCTCTCACGCAATTTAATGTTTTTTGAGAAGTTTGGCAAGAACGGTTTATCGCTTGTTGTTAACGAGTTTAATTCTGATATGCGTGTTTTTCATTTGTTTGAGTAGCTTATTAAAATGAAAGCGTGTTATTTGTTTATTTATTTATTTATTTATACTATTTATTTAATTAATTATTAAACACGTATCATTTATAATCCTATCTAGCTTCTTGTAACATGAAGATAATTGTCAGTCTTGTAAATGATGTTTCATTGAACTTTAGCTTATGTTAGATTTTGAAACAGTAGACTAAATTCTACAACAATGAAACTATTCAAAATTTGATATATTTTGACGTACTATTTTTCTAGAGATACGCATAATCGTTCATCCCCCCCGAAGTCCATCGACCACGACCGAGAATCCACACCAAGATTCAATAGGAAGATTGTGTCGATGCTGGCAAGGTCACTGGAAGACTATATTGCTTGATTTCGCAGCATTATCTAT
>JABUQX010072780.1:15000-17576 GCA_015478945.1 Trachelipus rathkii
GAAATGTGTATGTGCTGGAGGAATGAGAAGTGAAGAAAACGAGTTACTGTCCTAATGAATGACTTGTGACGGTTAGCTATGATGGATTTTGTTTATGTAGGAGTACTAGAATGATATTAATGGTTAAATTTGAGCTTGAAAAGGTCAAGGTATGTGTGGTTATAGTATATTTTCCACCCGAGAGTGATGCCAAGGAGAGTGTGACTTTCTGGAATAATTTGAATGATGTTTTGGGTGGAGTGAGGGGAAGATGCAGAATGATTGAGCTGGGGGACATGAATGGTTATGTTGGTAATCGAATAAGGGATGGTATAACAGGTGCCTTTGTGTTGCCGGCGAAAATAAGAATGGTAGGAAGTGATTGATATGTGTGAGAAGAAAGGTATGTGTGCAAGTAATACATTCTTATATATATATATATATATATATATA
The DNA here is from genome assembly GCA_015478945.1 of Trachelipus rathkii. Lineage (NCBI taxonomy): Eukaryota > Metazoa > Arthropoda > Malacostraca > Isopoda > Trachelipodidae > Trachelipus > Trachelipus rathkii. The sequence continues at coordinate 15,433 of JABUQX010072780.1, forward strand.
TATATATATATATATATATATATATATATATATATATATATATATATATATATATATATATATATATATATATATATATATATATATGAGCTGGTGCAGGTAGATATGGTGTCGAAGTGAAGAGTAAGATTGAATTTGTGTTCTTGAAGAAGGAGATTGTTGAAATATTCGATGGATGTTAAATCAGTGGGAGAGTTTGGGATGGGAATATCAGATCATTATGTTATTTTATGTAAAATTAAGTTAGTATGGACACGAAGGGAATGGAAGGAAAAAAGGAATTAAGTGGGGAGAATTAGGAGCGAAAGTTAAATGAACAGAGTTATAAGGAAAAGTATGCGAAAGCACTAGCAAATAAATCAGTTAAATGTGATGAAAATGAAGCTGAGTAAATTCAGACGTAAATGAAGGAAATGTTCGTTACTAGTGCGAGAGAAGTATGTGGATGTGCTAAAGTAGGAAGTAAGAATATCAATAGTGAGTGGTGGAATGAGGAAATCATAGAGAAATTAGTTTTTTGAGAGTTGAAGGGAAGATATATGCTCATATTCTGGTAGAAAGAGTGCGTTGAGTGACTGAAGAGCTGCTTGTTGAAAAGCAATGTGCAATTAGATGTGGTAGAGGATATGATGATTAAATTTTTACGTTGAAGCTTATGAGTGAGAAACTGAGAGAGAAGAAGAACAACTGCATTTAGGTTTGATGGACTTGCAACAGGCGTATGACAGGATAAATAGGGAAGCTCTGCGGCAGGTGTTAGTGATAGGCTTCGTTATGGAATTAAGTGTATGTATATCGATAGGGAAGCGAGTTTAATAATAAATGGAGTGAATAGGAAATGGTTTAATATTAATAATGGAGTGAGACAGGGATGTGTTATGTCTCATGGCTATTTAGTTTCTATATGGATGGGACTATGAAAGAATTAAAGGTAGGGAGGGTTAGTCTGATGAAGAATGGAAAGAGAGAAGTGTGCCCTGCTTATTGTAAGCAGATGATTTGGTTTATTTGGCGAATCTGTAAAAAGTTCGAGATAATTGGTAGAGGGGTTTGAAAATAAATGTAGATAAGTATGAGGTAATGGTGGTGGGTGAGGGGAGTCCGCAGTGTGAAATGGTATTGGATGGTGAGCAACTGGAAAAGGTACCCAAGCTTAAATATTTATCCTTTATTTTAGATGAAAAGGGAACGGATGATGCAAAGTGTGACTGGAAAGTTTTGAGTGGTAGGAGGGTGGTTAGAGCAAATAAATTATTGGTGAATGCAAGGGGCATAAGTTTTGAATGCACTGGGGTTCTGCATGAGGGTATATTGTTACCGTGTTAATATATTTTTATCGAAACTATAATGTGGAATAAGAAGTATAGATCAAAAATGTAGTCTGCTTAGATGTATAATCTTAGGAGCGTGTCAGGTGTGGTTGATTAAATGAGGAATGAGCGTGTTAGGAACCTGTTTAACGTGAAGAAAGACGGAATGAGAGAATAAATGAGAGTGTATTAAGAAGGTTAAGCAGATGTATAAAGGTGGATTGATGTGGATAAAGTGGATAAATGTGGATTGATTCAGTAAAAGTTTCTGAAGGAAAAGAATATGAATTTAGCAAAACCGAAAAGAATTATATTATTTCATATTATTAAATTATTATTACATTATTATATATTATTATATATTATTATATAGGAGTGAATGGCCTTGTTTTGTGAGGGGACATGGTTATGGGTCTATGGCCCAGGGTATGAATACTGATATCGACGAAGTACCACAGGGGGTTCCTGTTGTGGTGTTGTGAAGCCCTATGGTGGATTTCTGGCTTGCATTTAAAGGCTTGAGGGATGCATGGTGGGGCTTTCCTTTCGATTTATTTCATGTTCTTCTACTTAACTATTCTCTTTCCAGTATGTGTGGCGCACCCCACCTAAAAACTGGGTTTACAATACTCAGATAATTAAAGATATATATATATATATATATATATATATATATATATATATATATATATATATATATATAATATATATATATATATATATATATATATATATATATATATATATATATATTGAAGTGGCGCACGAAAAACGCGAGTGCGTTTCACGATAACGCGAAACGACGACCAAATCTGAAACTGAACGAAGTACAAC
>JABUQX010072781.1:0-2500 GCA_015478945.1 Trachelipus rathkii
TATATATATAATATATATATTATATATATAATATATATATATATATATATATAGTATGTATATATATATCATTATATATATATATATATATATAATATATATATATTATTATATATATATATATATATATATATATATATATATATATTATATATATTATAATATATATATATATATATTTTATTATATTTATATATATATTATATTATATATATATTATATATATATATATATATATATATATTATATAGTATAATTATATATATAATATTATACTATATAATATATATATATATTATATTAATAATAATAATAATAATAATTAATAATAATAATAATAATAATAATAATAATAATAATAATAATAATATATATAATATAATAATAAATAATAATAATAAATAATAATAAAAATAATAATATATATATAATAATGCTTGAAATTAATAATTCTCAAATTTTGCTTCAAAAACTATAACTTATGAGCCCATTCAACGGAGAGTTTGCTTCTTTTTTCTTCGTTAATGAAGTTCTGGCACCATGAAAAGACGTCAACATAGCTCACTTTGTTCAAGAGCATGCTAAGTATTCCGCTGGGAGTTTTTTTGGCAAGATGTGGAAAACTTTTTCAATTATCACGCCATCAAACAATGGATCTTATCCGATTCCAAGAGTTTTCGCTTTTGATAATCTTTCGATCAATGAACAGAGTGTCCCTTTGACCTCTGAAGAAGACTGTTCATCTCTGCTCGAAGCCAAAGAACGTTCTGGATTCAGAATGGTTCGCTTAACAGATGGTAATGTGTTTTTTTTTCTGTAATTTTTTCCTTTCTTATTGGCTCGGTAAAATTTACTGCCTTTAGCAGCAATTTCATCACCAATAGGCAATATTAAATAAATTTTAACCATCTGTGAAACAGTGGTTCAAAAAAATTTTTTTTGTATCTACTTCAAAAGTTGCTATTGCAGTTCCGTATTCGTTTTGGAGATTTTGAAAATCTATTATTTTTCTCCAGCATAAGTGTTTCTGTCACGCTTTGAAAGTCTCCCTTACTTTTAAATAGCTATTATTTGCATACAGCTTCATCGTTGCACTAGAGGTATCCCGTCTGACCAAACCAAGATTTTCTGATCTACCAGTCTTAGTTTTCCTCAAAACGGTTTAAAGAAGAGCATACAGTTACCTAAAATCGTATTATCATCACCCTGTCCGGCCTTTCACCTTTGTGTTTTGTTCGAAGCGTAAGGGAAGACCGCTTCAATTTATTTCTCCCATCCTCTCAAGAATGTATAAACTACTATTCCAACGAGTCTGACACTTTGCGTACAGAGTGAGGAATATTTAGTCTCAATAATTCATAAATGATATACTATCCGCTATCGCAAAAAAAATCATGCGGATGCAAATGCGGATGCGGATAGAGAAAAATGATGCGGATATCCGCATATGCGAATGCGGTTGCGGATATCCGCTACACCTCTAACTAATATATATTATATATATGTAAATAAAGAAAGATACATATATATGGGAATATATATTATATATATATATATATTATTATATATATATATTATAATGTAAATAAAGAAAGAACATATAATGGGTAAGTATAAGAAAATTAACTGCCGTTCTCTGGGGCATTGAACCCCGCCTGTTTGCGAATAGGTACCAATATACCCGATGCTATACAACTGAGCTATCCTCGCAACCGCCAAAAAGTTGGATTCAAGAACAGCTATAAAGCAACAAGCTTCGCCGTCAAGAGCGACATTCACAAGGCGGGTGGTTCAATCCCAGAGATAGGCAGTAAATTTCTTTTATCTTCCAATTAATACTGTTCTTTCTTTATTTACATCCTCTAATTGGGATTAATATGCAATATTTAACAATATATATATATTATATTATATATATATATAATAATATATATATTATATATATATATATAATATATATTATATATATATATATATATATAGTATATATATATATATATATATTAGTGATGGGACGCCATTATGAAAATTTTGCCGATGCCGATGCCGATGACGATTAGAGCAAATTTCACCGATGACGATAACGATGACGATGACGATTAATTGAAAAAAAACTATTTTTAAAATTTTTTTTTCTCTCTCTCTTCTCTCTCTTCCTCTCTATATATATATATATATATATATATATATATATATATATTCTATATATATATATATTATATATATATATTAATATATATATACCTTTTATATAAGGTATATATATATATTCAGGGGGTTCAACCTTCCGAAATTATTTTAGCGATCAAAATTTTGATTCCTTAAGTCTATCAATAATAATAATATAAATAATAACAATATAAAATAATAATAATAATAATTATAATAATAATAATAATTAATAATAATAATAATAATAATAATAATAATAATAATAATATACTAATAATAATAATAATAATAAATAATAATAAATAATAGTTAATCAATGAAAATTAAA
>JABUQX010072781.1:7500-12500 GCA_015478945.1 Trachelipus rathkii
TTCGATAAATTAAGAAATGGGAATAGGCTAATTTTTCGAAAGTTCGAAAGATATAATCAATTTCTTGTTTGAGATATTCAAGATCACAGTAGTTGAAAGATCTTAAAAACATATTAAAAATAATATTATTTTTAATGTAGAGAGAGGATGAGAGGAAAAAAAATGAAGCAATTGGTTAGTATGTGTGGGTTTACGATAAACTTTAAATGATAAAAGAGTTCCAGTTTGTATTATTAAAATGTCTATAAAAGGAATGCATCCATCAACTTGTAATTCATAGGTAAACTTGATAGTTGGGGTTAAATTATTAATTTTGTAATAAAAATCGACCAATGGAAAGAGGTAGGCTACTATGGTAATGACGTCCGTCATACATATCTTTTCATGAAATTACTTGAGATATGGAGTGAGTCTGGTTCAAAATATTCCATATATTAAATTGCTAATAGATAGAATTTAAACTACCCCATACTTGCACCACTATTTGTGTCGATAAAATTCTTATGGAAAGGTAAAATACATTTTGGGACATACAAATTTGTAAACAATTAATAAATTTGGGTATGGGAATAGGGACCATATGAGGTAACAAAAAATTGGACAAAAATTCCAAAAGTTGTGGAATAGGAACATTTGTAAACAGACTAGTAACGTCAAAACTAGTTAAACAATGATTAAAAGGAATGAATCGGCCTATTTTGTCTATAAAGTCCTTGGCATTTTTTATATGTGTGGAAGATACTGTGCCTAATAAGGGAGAGAGAAAAGAGGCCAGCCACTTATTTAATTTAGAAAAAACATCATTTCGCGCAGATATAATAGGTCTAAATGGGACAAATCAACATAAAGGTGAAGTTAGAAGAGGGAACGAGAGTAATGCCATTTTTAGGCATTTATCTCAAAATGATCATATCGTCTATTGGGAAGGCGCAACTTTTATATTTTATTTTTTTTTTATTTAAATCTACAGATAAAAATCTAAATCAATTACTGGAATCTTTTTTCATTTCTACTAAGTGTAATTTCAATATATCTGAGGGATTTTTTAATTTTGATCAAATTACAAGAAGATACCTATCTGAAAAAACTAAATTCTTAACATCATCTTAAAGAAAGTGAATCAATTTTTTGTCGCCTTTTGTTCTTTTACTTGTATATAATTTTACTTTTTATTTTTAGTTTTTATTAATTTTGTTAAGATTAAATTTATTTTCATTGTTAGTTCTGAGGAGGAGACTGAGTTAAAGTCTCGAAACGTAAACCTTTTAATTTTTTTTTTTAAAGAAATTTTATTTCCCCTGTTTATTTCTTAGTGGTTTTAAATTACTTTGTTCTTTACATTAACAGAGTTTGAGTTGAAGTAAAAACTCTTTAATTTATTTGTTATATATATATATATATATATATATATATATATATACTATATATATATAGTATATATTATATATATATATATATATATATATATATATATATATATATATTAATATATATATATATATATATATATATATATATATATATATATATTAATTCATTAATTAAATAATCGTGATGACAATGAAAAGTTTATTAGAAATGACGATATTTACTTAAATCACTACTACATTAATAAAGTAACAAGCATATTTTATTTCCTTTTCCGCGAATTCGTTGATATAAATGGCAAATTTTTCGAATCTTTTTATGTTAAAAACTCGGAAAAAATTATAATATGGCCTCAATTTTAATTTGAAAACATAGTAAATACAAAAAAAAATTGATGATATATTTAGGTAATGTTTATATATTTTTTGCATCAATTTATAACAAAGGAGTAATGGAATTAAAATATATTTTTTTATTTTGTTTGATTTAACCCTCTATTATTTAGTGTAAATTTACAGTTTACCCCGGTAGAAAACCCCGGTTTTTCCTGATTTTTGGCCGGGGCCGGGGCCGGGGCCGGGGCCGGGGCCGGGCCCCGGTCGGTTCTAATTTCAAGCAATGTAATCTAATATTGAATTTTTTTTTCTTTAAATTTTTAGTAATTTACTTCATGTACATTCATCAAGAATTCTAGATAATTTTTGTAGCAGAGTTTGATAGATTTTAAAACTTGAATGAATTTAGCTATTTTAAATATTAACAAACTATTGGTACGCAAAGCATGCTTCACTGAACAAAAAGTTTAATGAGAAATCTTTGTTTACTTTTTCTTCATTAGCTCTTGAATAAATAAGTGGATGATTGATTTGAAACGCACAACGCAGGTCATTTTTTAGGCACCAATCTTCTTCGTTGCTTCGTTTTAATTTACAGTATAATTGAAAAGCTTGACTCACATAAATATGTCAATAAATGGAAAGTTAATGGTGAATAGCTCTTGCCACTAATTTACTAAAAAATATCCATCTTGGCTCAAATTTCTGTAATTGATTTCTAATCAAACGGTCTTTTTGTGCAGAATCAGTTTTCACGCTTAAAAGAATTTAATTCTAAAACTTCCTCTGGAACTTCCCTTCAACTACTTTTAAATGAATTAACACACTAAATCCAACTCCTTCATCATTCAGTTCAGGATATAGTGACTGAATCCTTTTCTAATTTTACCAACTGCTGCAAAATTAATATTTGCTTGGCAAATCCAGGGAGCACTTGTTCTTCATCATCAGCCAACAAAAAATTGACTGACAGTTTTCTTTCTCGAATATTGGCACATTTTGATTTTGACTTTGCTCTCCAATGCTGCCAGTTTGCTCTCATGAGAACTTTTCCAAGGTATCATTGAATTTTAATGGTATTTGTGTTTCTTCCTTGCATCTAGAGATTCCAGCATATTCCAGTTGCAAAAATATCAACTAAATAGGCGAAGAGTATGATCCATTTTTAATGGCTCATCCAGGATAAAAGTTCCAATTGCACAGAGCCTAAAAAATGTAATTGGAGAATGTTTATAATCTCAAATGTAAGCTCAGTCACATTCATAGACGGCATCTGTGCAATTACATAACTGCTTGAAAATTAGTGAGATAAGAGTTTTCCCTCTCACTAAATTCATAATTTGAATTGTTTGATCCAAAACTTTCCTATTGTAGCAGCAAGTTTTTTTTTGAGGCAAGTTTTTCCTTTTGCAGATTTCAACACCGCTCACGGGCAGAGCCCTATTCAAGGAGGAGGTGTTTAAGCAATGAAATTGTCGTCATCTAGCACAGATTTTGCAGAGGAGCACAAACGCCGGCCTTAAAGTGAGGGAGATAAAATTCAGCGGGAAACACAGAAGATGGAAGAGAATTCCACCATAACAGAAGTGCGCTGGAAAGAAGGAAGCATTGCAATGAGCAAGCCTGAGTTGCTAATGTCTACACAAAACTCGCGTGCAGAACCGCTCCCCTTGTGCTACAAGGGGTCTAAAAGCGGGGTCTATGCCCGTAAGTGGTGGCACTTAGTAATATATATATATATATATATATATCATATATATATATATATATATATATATATATATATATATATATATATATACTATATATATATTATATATATAAATATATATATATATATATATAATATATATATATATATATATATAATATATATATATATATATATATATATATATATATATTATATATATATATACTATTATATATATATATATATATATATATATATATATATATATATATATATATATATATATATTTTTTCTCTGTATTTTTTTCGTATATATATATATACATATATATATATATATTATATATTAGGTATTATAATAAATATATATATATTTGTATATATATATAATATATATATATATATATAATATATACTATAATATTATTTATATATTATATATATATATATATATATATAACTATATATATATATAATATATTATATATATATATATATATATATTGGGTCTGTATTTTCCCCGTGTATCACCAGATTGTGGGTAGGGTGCGCTACATACTCCGGAAACAGAATAGTTAAGTAGAAAAACACGACGTAAAAATGACCTCATACCTCCCCTCATACCCCTCAGTGCAAGCCTGTCACAGCCACTAATCCACACTCATCAACGTCAAGGTACTTATTTCCCATTTGTCAGGCCCACAATCAAGTCCCGTCATTAACCAGCGTCATTCACTCCTATTATGCACAATTATTTTCGCTTCTGCTCAATTTATGTTCTTTTTCTTTAGACACTCATTTACTGACTCAATCCGCTTTTCCTTAGATCTCCTAATCGGTCGATTCCAATCATATTAACCTATATTAATCATCTTAACCAACCGACTATCATCAACTGTTTCCATTTGAGCAAACCATCTTAATACACTCTCACTTATTCTCTCATTCTCGCTTTTCTTCGCACTACACAGTTCCTTAACACTCTCATTCCTTGTTTTATCAATTCTTCTCACACCTAACGCGCCTCTAAAATTATCCATTTGAACGGACTGCACCTTAGAATTATACTTTTTCCACACCATAGTTTCGCTAATGTACACTCATACCGGTAACAACATACCCTCATGCAGAACCCTAGCGCACTCAGCACTTAGTGCCCCTGCATTCACTAAAGATTCCATTAAACCAGCTTCCCTCCTACCACTCATACTTTCCTAATACACTCTACATTATTGGTTCTCTTTTCACCCAATATACAGCATAAATATTTAAGCTCAAATATTTGTTCCAGTTGCTAAACATCCAGCATGATTTCACACTGCTGACTGTTCTCACCCACCATCATCACCTTATTCTTATCTACATTTTCTTTCAAACCCTCAACAAATCCTCTCAAACTTTCTTCAGATTAGCCACATAAAACCAAATCAACTGCGTACAACAATCAGGGCACCCTCCACTCTCTTCCAGTATCCATCACTCTAACACCCTTCCCTGCTGCCCTTACGTTTAATTATTTCATCTTCCCATAAATTAAATAGCCATGGGGTCATAGCTCATCCCTTCCTCATTCGTAACTAATATGAAATCATTCACATTCCATT
>JABUQX010072781.1:17500-22500 GCA_015478945.1 Trachelipus rathkii
CTCCTCTTTTAGACAACATCTTACAAGACATTCCTTATCCGCTATATGATCCCTAGATGTGAGGGAAAGATTGCCTACAGCAAAATCTTTTGCTGTTCATAGAAAGCGACTACATGGAAGATGTTAACTGATTAGCGGGCCCACTACTACTTATCTTTTCCATTAATGCCTAATACATGCTTGAGAAGGTCGTGACAGCCGTTAAACGACCTTCACTATTTTCGGCGAAAAATGTATGAATCATGTGGGTTCATGAATGTCAGAAGAATAAATGATGAGGAGAAGCAGGAGAGAGGTGACGGATGTTTTAAAAGGGAAAAATTGATTTTCTCGTTTGACTAAAACAAAGATTGAAAAAACGGTGCCAAATATGTGGTGTGGTAGTGAAATGTGTATTGTGCTGCGTGCTGGAAAAGAATGAGAGGAGGAGAGGAGTAACAAAGTTTGGATTGCTAGTGACCTAACGGTACATAGCTTTGGTTCTTTTGACTGTATGAATACTAGAATACTGATGGTTAAATTTAAGTTTAAAAGGTCAAGGTAGTGTGGTTGTGACATATGTCCATCTGAGCGAATTGTTGATTTGAGAGTGCCGATTTTTTGGTGATAAATCTGCAATGATGTTTTGGAGGAGCGAGTTGGCCTTCAGATGATTGTGCGGGTGACTTAAATGTGGATGACGTTGATCAAAAATGATATGGTAAAAAAACTGGTAACTTTGCGGGTGAAGGAGAAAAAATGAGTAATGGTAGAAAGGTGTTTGATTTTTATGAGATGAGAGAGGTACGTATTTGTGTAAGTCAGTAAATACTTTCTTTAAGCACAGCAGAATTCATAAGTATTACTAGAGTTTGGCTGCAATAGAGATGGTATCGAATGTGAAAAATATATGACTGATTTTCTGCTTAGGTATGCAAGAAGGATGTTGAAGTAGGTGTTGGCATGTTAAATCAGTGAAGGGGTTAGGAATGGGGTTATTGGATCTTTATATGTTTTATATTCAATAAGCTACTGGTCTTCTGACGCAGAAGAGTGCGTGAATAAATGGCAAGAAGAAGAGTGAGAAATAATGACTAAAGGTAAAAAATTATTATGCATTTAAGCAGCGCCTTGAGCAAATAAATTCAGCTGAATGGAACAAGTTAGAAACTGGACAGACTCAAATGGAAATCAAATTAAAGAAAGATGTTGAATCGTATGTGCAAAAGAAGCATGTTCGAAGAGATGTTTGAAGTAGGTGTTGGATGTTAAATCAGTGATTGAGGTAGAAATTGGGTATAGCGCATAATTTTATTGTATTTATATAACAATAAGCAGTGGGAGCTGCGATGGAGAGGAAGCTGTAAGGAAGGACACACAGTTACAGTTGATGTAGTTGAGAAAAATTAAGTGAAACACGCAAATACCTTCACTAAATTTGGAAGCCTTTACCTTAGCTCTTCTAAATGTTGAACCAAGTTGAAACGGACAAATTTTAAGCCAAATGAAGAAAAGATGTTGATCGTAAGTGCAAAAGAACTGTGGATGTGTATTACTCCATTAAAGTATTTTCAAAAATTTTCAATTTTATATTCGAACTTATGCTAAGATTTGCGTAAGCAAAATTTTAAGCATAAGTCGATATGAAATAATATATAAACCCCGCCTTGTCGAGAACTCACTCACTAAACTATATACCATATATGTGATTAAACTCACTCACAAAACTCACTTAATTCAGACTTAACACTTTTCTCCGAAACTCAATCGCTCGAAAACAAGTCTCTAAAAAAAACTCTAATCTCAGCTGGGGAGGTAACAGACCGAATAACCAATCGTAGAAGCGAGAATCTTTGAGAGCGCAAACTCCAGAACGAAAATTGCCTCTGAAGGGGGGTTAAAACGTCGGCTAAGATTAGAGACACTTATTTAAGAATTGAGAGAAAGCAGTATCTCAGCAAAGACGTAACTGCTTGTTACCATTTATGTTAAATACATACAACGTTAAGAATATGGATTTTTGAAACAGTCATTATTAATATATATGCGCCCTTGCTCACAAATGGCAGCCAACTAACGTAGCAAGTTCTTCCCTATATAATTGTTGAACCCGGAGAAAAACCCAGAACTTCAATCAGCGCCTTCTGATAAGAAAAGGAAAACAAACCAAATGAAGAAAAAGAAAAAACAATTATACTAAACTTCCAAATCAGATCACTCCAAAAAAGATGACTCAAGCGAACCTCAAGCGAACCTTCAAGCGGTACGAAAACATCGATACAAACTTCTTCTCTTCTCAAATTATTTTTTGGATTATGGTCGGAAAACTCATTTTGAGGATTCCACTACGAACCTTCAGGGTCCTTTCGAATTCTATAACTTGCCATTCTCCATTTATTTAATAGGTTTCCTGTCTTATCAAGAAATTTACACTAAAATTAAAGACTAGATTTTCAGGCCAATTTCGCCTCTACAAATGTCCCGCAATGTTTCTTTCATACCCGAGCTGGGAAAATGTTTACGTACCCGTTGATCGAATCAAGAAAAAATCAGAAGCTCCTTTACTGACTGGACTTTTCCTTGTTTTCACCGCATTCAATCATTGTTGCTCTATTAATATTTAAAAAATTCGCTACAATAAAGACTAGATTTTAGGCAATTCTCGCCTCTACATATGTCATGAAGTTTTAAAAACATGCACACATGTGTTGATTGAATCAAGAAAACATCAGAAGCTCCTTATACTGACTGGACTTTTCCTTTTAATTCAACTATTCAATCAACATTCAGTGAAAAAAGAAAAAGAATTTACGTCGAAATCCAAGACATCAAGTGACATTCTCCAAGCAAACTTATGTGCGATATATTTAATTTAAATATTTATTTAAAACATTATGTATTTTTATACATTCAAATGTTTGTTGTGTACTTATGTTCTTTTCGGACATAATTAGATATGCTTGCATTTGAAGTACTTTTACTTTATGTATTTTATTTATTATTCTTTTTACCTCATTGAAATGTTTTGTGTGTTTGCGCGCATTTTTCGAATGCGCTCAAATATGCATACATTTGAATGATAATTAGCTTTTATATCTTGTTATAATTATTATAACATACTTCTCACTCCGTGTTTATCGTGGGAAGTAATATGTATAACTATTTTTCAAAAATTTTAACTATTTCGAACTTATGCTAATATTTGCGTAAGGAAAATTTTAGCATAAGTCGAAATGAAGATAATATATATAACCCGCCTTGCTCTAGATACTCACCCACTAAATTCACTAACTCAGACTCACTCACTTAAACTCAAAAGTAATTCAGACTTGATACTATCTCTCCGAAACTCGCATCGGCCCGAAAAAAACAAGTCTCAGAAATTTTTAATTCTCAGTCGGGAGGTAAACAGCCGAATAAGCAATCGAGAAGCAGAATCTTCGAGACGCAAAACTCAAGAAAAACGAAATTGCCCTGAAGGGGAGGTAAAACATCAGCTAAGCACAAGAGACTTATCAAGAATTTGAAAGAGAGAGTATCTCAGCAAAGGGTAACTTTTGTTACTTATTTATGTTAAATAAATACATCGTTAAATATGGTTTTTTAAATTTCCATCATTAATTATTATATGGGCCTTGCTCACAAAGAGCCAACAAACTTAACAAAGCATCCCTATAGATGTGTTAAAGTAAAGAGTAAGAATGTTAACAATGAGTGGTGAAATGAAGGGGTTATGCAAACGGTTAAAATTAAAAAAGAGTCTGGTTAGATGTACTGAAAGCCAATTGATGAGGTCTCAAAGAAAGATGTTTGGAATTATATACGGAGGGAAAATGGAATACTAAAAGATGCAAAGTAGGAGGACAAGAAGTAAATGAACAGTTTAGAAGAAGGATGAATAGGGAATTACAAAGGAATAGGAAGCTTTTCTGGAAGCAAATGCGTAAGGTTAAGAATGAGAATAAGGGAAATATCCTTGATAAAATGAATTCGATTTGTGCTTTCGGCAGCTGATGAAATGGATGTGAGGTGAGTGTGGATGGAACACTCCGAAAATCTGCATAACATTGGCAATGTTAAAAGGTAATAGTGAATGTGTATAGGTTTGGTGGTGCAAGAAGAAATAGGTATTTTTGTGATGAGGTCATTAGTAAGGAGAAGGTAATGAGAAGAGTTAGAAAGTTGAAGAATAATAAATCTGCAGGTATAGATGAAAATCACTTGAGAAAATGATCCAAAGAACGGAGGCGAGCTGTGTGAATTTATAAAGATGTGAACAAAGCAATTATGGAAGGGTATATTTCCAAGGTATTGAATGAGAGCAGGGAATTAGTTTATTGAGTGTTGTAGAGAAGATATATGCTAGTGTTTTGGTCTAAAGAGAACATAGAGTGATTGGGGGACTGATTGGTGAAGAAGAAGGTGCATTTAGAAGTGGTAGACGATGTGTGGACCAAATCTTTGCATTGGAACAAATGATTAAGAAAATGAGAGAGAAGAAGTATAAATTGTTTTTAGTTTTCCTGAATTTATAATGCTCGAATAAAATGATTAAAAATAAAGCTCTATGGCATGTGTTATTGATATATAATATAAGCACAATAGTATATATGACGATAGTGAGAGTGTGTAAGAATAAATGGAGTGAAATTTATTGACTTTAATATTATATCAGGGAGATGAGGCACCTAGGATTGTGCTTTTTGTCTTCTTACGTCTATTCAATTTGTACATGGATGTGGGTCTACTCGATTAAGAATTAGAGGTGGGGATGGCAGTGGCAAGTTGTTAGCAATGATTTGTAAGATGTGCGGGGTTAAAGCGAATGCGAGCGTTGCACATAGGGATTTTGCTTTTTTTTCAGCGCAATCATTGAGAGTAGTATGTGAAAGGATGGCGGTAGAGGTGATTTGGCAGGGGTTTGTAATGAAGCCGAGGTTGTTGGCAAGCAAACGTCAGATAAGTACGCTAATATTATGGTCTTCGTGATTTATGTTTTGGATATGGTCCCTCGGTTGTGA
>JABUQX010072781.1:25000-54451 GCA_015478945.1 Trachelipus rathkii
ATATATAATTATTATTTATATTATTATTATATATTTTTATTTATATTATATTACATTATTAAATATTATATAATATATTATTATTTCAGTGGCGGCTTCCTGCCTTCGTTTGCATGATTTATTGTGAATATCGAATATACCACTTATTTTTAGTATTTTCCTTATTATGAGTCAACGAATATTTTAATTTTTTATTATATTGTTGTTTCATCGGGATCAAATTTCAGCACATTTACACACCATCCACGACACCCACACAGCACACATATATATATTAATATATATATTGCCGTATATATTAGGCGTTTAGTGATACTTAATCGATATACTATATATCATCATACTTATAATAGCTATTATATATATATATATATAATATATAGCCTTGAAGAATTTGAGAATAAATATTCGTATATTTTATTATTATTATTTATACAGTCTAGGAATGAGATAGGTTTAATTGAGAGTTCAGGAGAGTTTAGGTCAGATCGAAAAACCTAAGCTTATACATACTTATATCAAGGAGAAGTGGTGTGTGTGTGGGTCATTTACTAAGATGTTAGAGGGTGAAATACTTCTGTATTTATAAGGTCACTAGAGCAACACCCTCATGTACTGAGCAATATAAACCATAACTACTAGGGTGGTGGAATAAAAAATATTACCCTGACACGGACCTATTCATATAAAGAGTAATGATATGTGACTATATACCTACCTTTCAATAATTTTACACTAGAATATATGATGAACGATTAATATAATATAATTTAAAGATAATATGGAAGTTTAGTAGTTTTGTTAGGAAATTTATGTTGAGTTAGCTATAGTATAGAGAAACTGTTAGTGGTTTAGATGTATGCATGTGAAATAACTTAATATATATATATATATATACTATATATATATATAAGTTTATTATCTCTCTCCCAATTTAAGTAGAATATAGAGAAAAGATTAAGATTATTCAGTAAACTCTGCGCTTCTAAATATAACTCGAACCTTAGACCTGGTATTCAAAGGCTTCGTATATGTGCACAACTCGTTCTGTTGCACGATTAAAGTATGCACTTTTCTTAATAACGTATATATATATCTCGAATGCTCAAGAACTCTGAACGCAAAATTTTGAGAATCGATGTTGAAATTTTATGATAGGATAGATAATAGGATGGTAGGCTCTATAGGGAGTCATATGGGTAGACTTTCGTTGCACAGGTTGTGGTAGAGTCTAACTCAACGTTTTGTGAATATAAATAAGACAGAACGGGATGAGGTCAAATAAGAGGAAGAAATTCATTTTTGGGATAAAGAAGAAATTGACAGGATATTGGCATATGTGCTTTAATAATGTAAATTGCGGGTCTTCACTGAAACGAATCATATAATAATATAATTATAAAGTTAATGGGTAATAAAAGGTTTTCACCGGTTCTTTTCAATAACAGTATTATATCCTTATTTACTACATATATATCAAACGTATATAATAACTTATATGGTGAAAATGGTAAAAATCAGGAAAGTGAGGTACTACATATACTATGTCGATATTTTAATACGGATTAATATATATAAATATTCTAGTAATAATTTTATTGAAGATTTTTTTTTAGAAATATAATATATAGGTGACTTTTATTGTGGTAGCTCTGCGATATATGTATTTCGATTTTAATCTGGTCTCTATGTGACCGCAAGAACTTGACTTGGTAAAGAGTGATAGTACGACCAACACCGGAACTGCGAAAGTAATAGTCGGAAAGAAAAAGGTGAACGGGGATTAGATACGAAAAGATACGACCACAGAGGATCATAAGACGCCAAAGGAGCTTTCAGCTCCTTTCAGATATACGCATTTAAGTGAGAACACATGGGCTTTACTGCATAAGTCAGAAAAATCCACCTAGGATGGCTTCTTAAGGGACTGCCTGACGGACCCTCAAGGCAAGGATGGTTGCGCATAAGTTTTAAGGATTGTACATAAGTTGTTAAGCTAAAGTCTTGGCCAGTACCAGAAATACATAAGGTTTTTCAAAAATCTTATAGCTATCCTGCACCAAACCCGGAGACAGGAATTTCAGGGTCCTATTAGTACACTTTCTCATGTGTTGCTTTCGCCAAGGTTACTAGCCAAGACTGAGTGGCCCGTCTCTTCCAGGCATACTCATATTATAGCTTGACTGAAACGACTCACTTTTGATACTCTCCGGGTCTTCGTTCCTTCAGACCAAACAACGGAGAAGGGTTTCGATAAAGTGCGCACGCGCCAAAGTGCACCAACGAGCCGAGGTAAAATTCTTCCCACCGTGTTTTACAAATAGCAAAGGGCCGGAACCTAATCTCAATCCATAGGCCTAGTTTATCCTATGTCGACCATAGACCAACCATCTCAATAGGTAGGAGACTCTGCATGTATTATTCTGGCAGTCGCCTCTCTCCATTGGTGGTTAACATCTCCTATAATGTGCTTAGCACAGCCAACAGTAACTCTTTTCGAATAAATTACGTCGAATGAATGAGTTGGAGGGACGATAAGTAGGAGGAATAGTTGCATGGTCAGAAAGACGTCACGATTTAGAACTTCTAATATGATGCTTTCAATACGTGTGAGATATGTGGTATCAGGTATTCGTGTTTAAGTACACTCAGGGCACTTAACACAAGATGGTAAGTCCTCCTGGGTGCACAATTCAGTCCATAAAGTTTAAGACTAAGCAAGTTGTAAGGAAAGGCAGGAAAATCATAAAATCTATATAAACAAGCTTATGATATAATTTCCATACCTAATAGTTCACTTGACTCATTTTTTTGTTATGGGCATTTGACTAAAATTAAACAGGTCTAACAACATAAAGAACAAACTCCGAACACTGGGGGTAAGTAGACACTAGTGCATCTCAACAAACGCCGGTACGCTCCCTTTTACAAGAAGATATTGACTATTCCTCGAAACAAAAGTGATATGTTATGATATTATTGACAGGCTTAGCCTACACGAAGCATGGATTTGCACTGTGATTCTCGTGAGATGCAAATATCATTAACCAACGTATACTTCTTATACAAGTTTTTTGAAAAACGAACGGCAATTTTCTGAACGGCCATCGTCCCGGGCTCGTCGAATAGCATAGAATAAATCAGAGTTAAACCACGGTTTGGTTACGCGCTTTAAATTGAGGGAACAGACATGTGCAATGTAGACTCGTGCCAGAGAGAATCGTTCGGTTAATGCATTCTGAAAAATTTTGACGCAATGACAAGTTTCTCATTCCGTGAGGGAAATAAACAGAAGTACCGACGTACAGCAACACCGGCAATTTGTGTGATGACCCATACATGTAATATTCATTATCAATTCTTATTGAAATATTTAAACTACTCAGACACTTCTATTTCTCATGTAGTTGCAGTCTCACGCATTTAACATAACCTCGCACCCGAGAACTGATACTTCAAAAAATTTTAACATTCATATCATTTTAAACACAATAATAATAATTAAGTCATTACTACTTAATCTTAATTAATAATTCGAATAGATTATATGTTTAATTATTCAAACTCAATCTAATTCTTTACTAATAAAATAAAAACATTATACTACTTAATATAACTGACAATTTATTTCAGATAGTTGTAATAAGATAGGAAGGGATGGAGAACTGATATTTGTACATAATAAAATAAAGATAAATGAAATTTATAAACATATATGAAATATAAATTGGTATAAAGTCATCTACATTATAATAATAAAAATTAAATAATAATATTAAAAAATAATACAGTTATATATAATTAATGTAAAAATAATATTTTCGTTTCGTTTCTTTTTCCTAACTGATACTACTAGCAATAATGGAATACAATATATAGATAATCATTATGCTACAATAAAAGTATTATTTCTGCTGGAAAGTTTTCCTCAGTGGAG
Organism: Trachelipus rathkii; assembly: GCA_015478945.1. Classification (NCBI taxonomy): domain Eukaryota; kingdom Metazoa; phylum Arthropoda; class Malacostraca; order Isopoda; family Trachelipodidae; genus Trachelipus; species Trachelipus rathkii. The sequence continues at coordinate 28,938 of JABUQX010072781.1, forward strand.
TGATTTATTATAATTTCTGTTCCTGAGAAAGAAAAAGCACTAATGCAGGAGGAAGAAAAAGGGAAAAAGAGATGTAAAGTGTAAGGAAACATAATATAATGTGAAGGAAGGTAGAGGAAGAAGGAAGAGAAGAAAAGGGAAGAAAGAAAGAGAAAACGTTAAAGAACAGAACTGAGGGATACGAGAAGAAGTATAAAGGGAGAAGGATATATATAGAGAGCTAAGAGAAAGATTATACGTAGTACATACGGTATGGAGTCCGCAATAGGATTTATTATAGTATTGCTTTCAAGGTGATATGATTGTATTGGAGAAAGAGGGGATTACCTCGGTTTGGAAAGGAATCAGCTATATTTAGTAAACATTGTGAAACTATTTAAAGGAGAGAAAAAAAAAAAAGGTTTTTTAATAAAGAGGAGGAGAGGGAGAGAGAGGAGAGAGAGAGAGACGAGAGAGAGAGAGGAGAGGGAGAGAGAAGGAATAGAGAGAGATGAGAGAAGAGAGAGAAGAGAGAGAGAGATTGTAAAGAAAAGAGGAAAAAGGAAGAGGAAATTAGAGGTAGCCGATGAAGGACACAGTAAAGTCATCACTAAAGAGCACGAGAGCGTGAATTTTTTTCTGATCATTAGGGGAAAAAAGATTTTAGCAAGGATTAAAGGTGTTTCTTTTATGAAACAGAGCGCCATAGAAATGGGGGATGAGCAAGAGAGAGAGGAACGGGAGAAATGAGAAGAGGACTTTGTGTGACACGAACCTGGTAGCGAAGAATAGGGACCTAGGAAGATGTGTTTAGATCAGAAAGGAACTAATTAAGTATAATCACACAGATCTAGGGAGAGGAGAGAAGAGAGAGAGAGAGAAAGGCATGAGAAGAGGAGAAGGAGAGAGGAGAGAGGAGAGAGAGAGAGAGAGAGAGAGCGAGGATTGTATAATAATAGAAGGTTGGAGTTGGAAGTAGAAGAGGTTTATGAGAGAGAGAAGAAAGATGGAGGAGAAGCGGAGACAGGTCAGGAGCGGGAGAGGTGTCGAAAAGCGATGAGCAGAGAGGACTTTTCTTTTTAAAATTAAAAATCTCGTAAGGTATTTGGGGTTTACATAACCTTTATAATCATTTAGTGGTAGATTTGTGTAGGAATTGATTATTTTTGTCAGAAGAATAGGAATATTGTTAATATGAAAGTTGGTGATTTTTAGTTTAAGGTTATAGTTTAGACTAGATTAAATTGTGTAGTTTTAGGCGTCTTTAGGTTACATTTGATTTCATTTAAAAGCCAAATTATTTTTTGTGCTACATATTTTGAATTTGGATAAATAAAGGAATGATGGACAAAGCGTATAAAGGAATAGCCAATATAGACCGTGTGAATCATTGTGGTTAATAAATATAAATAAACAAAATCATTGAAATTTATTTTAGTAAATACAGTATATAATTAATTAATTAATTAAATAAAATGTTTTAGTGAATAATTTCTGGCTTAATTTGTAATTAAATTAATACTAAATATTAATAATTTTAATATATATTATAATCAATAATAATATTTAGATAAAACGAATAGCTATATGTGGAAGAAAATGCGGATGAGGATATCTATCCTACTAGTATATTAATATAATAATCATATTATATAATATAATAATTAATAATATAATAATAATAATAATATAATATAATATATTAATATGGATTATTAGTAATTCATGTTGTTACTATCACCCTATATCTTATAATTTATATCTATATTGAGAGTTAGCAGCACGAAAAGCATTCTGAAAATGTAAAATGCAACTACCAATATTTTGGCCTTTTTATTAATTCTTATATTTGGAGAAGGGCTTGTCCTTTTCCTGAAGAGCAGGTAATTAGTACAAATCACTTTTATGATTGTTATATTTGGATTATTAATTTTAATTACGTTTTTATTTATGTTAAAGTTGTTGCATGTTTTTTAATTATAAAACCTTTTTTTCACAATAATGAATGTAATATTATAGATGATTTTATGAGAATTCCACTTACTAGGGTTGGTGATTATATAGCTTTATTTTTTTTTTTTTTTTTTTTTTTTTTTTTTTTTTTATTTTGAATTAAATATTCGTTATATTTTTTTTTTTTTTTATTTTTATATTTTTTTTATTGTTAGGCGTTAATATTCCGTTATTTCTTTGTTGTCTTATTATACCGATGTACGTTATATGCTTAGTTAATATAATCGTAACGTATATCAATTTAAGACCTTAATATTTCGTTATTTTATTCAATACTGGATTGTTCTTGGTATTTCCTTTCGAACATTTATCGCTTCTCCCAGATGTCGAAAGGATCCTTAACTGTAACGGAGATGATTTTTCTTTTAGTACTTTAATTCTATCACTTTCTAGAAGAGGTCTTACTTGAAATCTTCTGTCTGCTTTTATTCTGAGTAGGTAAAACGAGGAGATGAGCTTGAACGAACGGAGAGAGAGAAGAGAGAGAGAGAGAGAGAACTGTGAGAGGAGAGGAGAGAGAGAGCATGAGAGAATAAGAGGAGAGCGTTCATGATTATGAATCCTTTCTAAATGGCTGGTTTGCTTGGGAACGAGAAAGAAACATTGTTATTTTAATTGCTACATTATTAAAAATTGAACACGATTTTTCGGTTTCTGTACTGATCCCGGGATTACCTTTATAAAGCTATATCTTAGCACCGTCGTCATTCGCAGAGATTTTACAATGATTTTATTAGGAGGGCAAAACTTGATTCATATATGAAGGCAATAATAAAAAGGGAAATATTTAACATAGTTTAAATCAATACCTAGGCAATATAATATTAATCTAATGAATTCAGAATGGGATGTATTACTAAAGGTATTATAGGAATTATTCTTATTTTATATAATTTATATTTTATATATATTTCGACATTATAATTTAATTTAAAGTCTCTACTCTAGTAAGTACTTTACTATACATACATATTTATATTATATAATATTCTATATATATATATATATATATATATAATAAGTATTTAGTATAATTATATTAAAACTTATGGTTTAAATATATTATAATTTGAGATAGTATAAATATATGTAATGATATTAGCTTTAGTAAGCATATTATATATTATATATAGATAGATAATTATAAAAGTTATATATTATATTTATATTATTATATACTTATTGGATGAATCGTATCTGGGTAAAAACAATAAAGGTACGGTTCAGGAACGGGTGTACATTTCAGTGTTTATTTGGAAAAAAGTCAAAGGAGGTTAGGCAAACAAACGGAATATATTGTCTCATCAAGAGTTTTTTATTTAGGTCGGAGATTTTGTTTAATGTAATATGTTTTTTCTTCTTACTATTCAAGAAACGGGGGGCTTAACGGTGGGAATAATTTATATCAGTTGCTTTGAGGGGCAGAGATGGTTGTGGAATTAATAATAACGAATTTACAGCGAAAACTTTGTTTATATACTGTTTTTTGTGTGCAAACACTTTTTAAGTTCTCTCAGACCATATATTATAGTTAAATGGATTTTTCTGGATTGTGAGCTGCACCTTTTTTAATTCAAACATCAGGGAATATTTCTTAGCTAAGAAGTCTTCAATTAGATATGCTTCGCAAGAAAGTGGCTAGAAGTTGACTGTCCAACTGCGAGCTAAAGAACAAGATACATAATGCCTTACCAAAAACAACAGTTTGAACGGTCTAGTGTGATGATGATCTGTGGGAAATACGTTTTTGGAATCGAGGTTTGGATTGGCAGTCATCAGTCGATTGATGATGATGATGATCTGGGAAGTGGATAAGGGGGTGTATTACCTTTAGGATGGAATTGAATGGAAATTTGGGTTTACTTCCGTAATCGATGATCCTAGCAGATTAATCGATATTGGATTACTTGGAAATGATCTTGTTGCAGTATATTGATCATTTTAGAATTTGCAGAAATCATTATAAAGACAATAGAAGATTTGAGAATAGAATGAGGATCAGGTGTTACATCCTATCTTTCTAAAACAATATGTGATGATTGGATTTTATTGATCCAAATGGGGATGGGCAATGATATAAGGTAAGAAATCCATGTATTTTGGGGATGATTAAAAGATAAGCAATGCAAAGAATTACCTATTCGGTTTATTTTGTAGACGATTTCGCAGTCTGATGATGATGATGATGATTGATGATTGATTTCGACTGATGATCGCATAGAGATGGATCACATTCTACTGTTGTGAAAAACTATCACCGTACTGTTTATTTAATGGTATAGGTAGTATATGATATGGATGAATTGCATGATAATGATCTGAAATAATGCGATAGCAATGAATGACATAGATGATATGATGATGGCGAGAACTACGGAGATAGGTGGGCTCCTGGATGTATGATGATGATGAATTGTATGAATAATATACGATTTTTTCTACTTCCCTAGGAGATTGAGTAGCCATACTGGGGAGGAAAGTATGAGACTAGATGGTCGACAATGTAGTTAATTTTACAATGAATGTGAATAGATTTTTGTAAGTAGTTCGAGTCCAGTCATACGATATATAATAAATAATAATATAAGTCAAATAGTCAAAAAAATAATAAATTGTCTGGCTAAATATCAAGGGTATGCAAGAAATAGTATAATTAAAAATTAATATAAGTTTAATATAATCTATATATAAATATATATCAATAATAATATATATATAAAATAATGTCCATTTATTTTTTTTATTTTGAAATCTTGTTGGTACTTATTAGAATTATTATTATTGCAATTCAGTTAACTGCTGCTTTAGATTAATTTCGAGTGTAATCTTTTTTTATTGAATTGTTCAAGAAATGTATGATTTTCTTTTCATATGCTTCTAACTAATTCATTAAGTGATTGGGCGATTTGCTGATTGTCAATTATTCTTACAAAGATCATTTCAAATGTTTCGCAAATTGTCTTGCTCAGAGACTGATTGGGGTAACTTATTCAAGGGCCAATTATATTATTTGTTATTATTACTGTAATTATCTTTGATAACAGTTATTTACGTTTATTTTATTATTATACGAATATTTTTTTCTGCATTTTTGTCTTCCCATTAAGCAGTTTTATTTTTAATTAATTTAATTTTCACAGGGGTCACAATTTTAGACTACAGGTCAAAGAGTATGACTGACCAATGCCATAAAACCTTTTGAATAAAAATGGTAAAACTTTAGAATTATTTATGAATTAATGTTATTATTTTTGTGGTGGTGTTTTATTTTTGCTGTGGATTGAAATTTTTACACGGTTAGCAGATTTCACATTTGCATAGACAAAATTACATTCTAGATTTAGTATGTAGTTATAATACAATTGCGTCATTTCGGCATTTTTTGTTAGAAATGGTTCTATATGAATATTTATTTTGATTATTTTGAAAACAAGATCATAATGGACATAATTGCCTGATGATTTTAGATATATGAATTAGAATAAACGTGCAGATTCTAAAAGGAGGCTATTTATGCGAATTATATGATGACTTTAGAGATCTTCCGCCAAAGGAGACGGTTCAAGAATCAAAAAAACATTTATCTGTGATGGATGCTATTAGATATCAAATTTGGCACAAAGAGCATCAGTATATAATGATGCTGAAAAAATGAAAAATGTTAAAGATTTTCCTTTTTTAACAAGAATAGATGCTACACATTTTATATATGAATGTAGATTTTCGAGAAGTATTGTGCACAAGTTATGACCTCTAATCTAATAAATGATATTGATATGATGGAAGTAATTGTAAGCAGAGCTACAGAGAATGATCTGTGGTTTTGAAAATAAAAGTTGTGAGGTGAGATTGAAAGAACTGGACATTAGTTTTTCTTGAAAGGATGTAAATTTTCTCTTAAGGCACATGATTCAAGATTTAATTTTTATAAAATTTTGCTTCTCTTTACAATTTATCTGTAATAAACCATGATCAGAAAATTAAAAATCATCATTGGAAAATTAAAAAGGCATTCTGTCTGGATTTAAAATCCTAGGGAAGATTCCTTTTCATTGAAATTTCTGGTGACAACATCAATCTTGAAGACTACGACTCAGCTATACTTCTCTTCAGGAAGCAACCAAGCTGAAAAAGGTCCCCCAACCCTTGTTAATTTTATCATGACATGCATGGTAATGTCATCAGGACCAGAAAATAGCACAAAGTAAATACCTATTTTTTAAGTAAATTTAACTCAGGACTCATGATTCACTATATATAAATATATTATATCTATAGTATTTGATAAGCCTAAAGGTTGTCAATATTAGTTTATAGTAAATACTTAAAAGAAAGAAACTTATAACAGGGGAAATTTATTAATTAGTCATTAATTTGATAAACCAAGAATATTCAGATGAGAGAAGATCTTCTTTGGCAAAGATATTCTATGGACGCATCCATCACATTGGGCAATTCTCTGACCGGACCCATACCTCAGGTAAAAGGTAGCATCCGCATCTCCTCCAATTCCTCTTCATTTGCATGGAGCAATGTAAGGGTACTATTGTCTAGATGTATGTTAGCAGGATACCAAAAACCTCACCCACTATTTGGAAAGGAGGTACCCTGAAGGCCGATACAGGAGATGAAGACATACTAGATGGAGGCATAATCGCAGGGACATTAGTACTTTGGGGACTGAACCCATAAAATTCAGTATGTTGCGAGTTATATGAACTATTGAAATCTAACAAAGTTATACCCACTGGTTGGGCAAGTAACTCAAACTGATGTGATACATAACTAGAGTACTCTGGTGATACAGACCAATGAGAACTAGGTCGATCTTTAAAAAATGAATGTAGAGATAACGTTCCCTCCATATCTGCAATATGTTGTTATCCAAAGTGAACAGAGGAATAAATATTTTCTTTCCTATTTCGAAATTTTCCGAATTCTGCCTCATTTAATTTGTCTGACAAAGAATTCCGTTAGAAATATATATTTCTGCCTCATTTTGGTCGAGATTATTTTTTTTTTTTTGCTTCGAGAACTCTAGAGAATTTGTTTTTTCCTTGGGATGCGCTGAAATTGGTCTAACAGATAATTTCATACCTGTACTAGTAAGGAGGCTCGCACGACAGCCGTGAGGAAGAACATTTAACCTCGTTCTAAATATTCTCTAGAGGACTAAGCATGAGGAGGATGTCAAACCCCAGCTTGTCTCACAACGTTTTCTTCCGTCCCAAAATTCTCCTAAGCGCCTAGTTGCTCCCGACACACTGCTGTTGAATACCGGATGCTAGATATCGGTGTGCCTGTCTACATCTGAAGCAGCTGCTCCGTTTAATAAGATAACCCTTATCAGAGTGTGATCAATAGTATAAGCCACCACACGTGATTAGATCAACTAGAGATATAAATCTAGTGAGCTCATAAATGCGCAGTGTTTTTATATCGAAAAAAGTGGTCTCGGAAGTAAACTTATTCTTTGCAAAAAATAATAAATCAAATACCTTTCAAGCAAACATATATCGTACTTTAGCGTGAGAGAGCTAGAGTTAATTTTACAAAATATCCAGAGCGCGTGTGATATATATAATAAATTATAATTCCTTCTATAGAACCCGTTAATATTTAAAGGACTGTACTATCGAGAGCTACTAATATCGAATTTGAAGTCTTCAATAAATCTTTTTGTACACATAAGTTAAAATTTCTTCCGAACTTATATTCAATTTCATGTGTTCCATAGATGTACCAGTTACCAATCTCAATATATTCTCCTCATGACCAGCTTTAGCACTCGATCTAATCCCTTATGGGGCCATGTGATAACTCCTAGGATAGAGACACATTTATATATAAGATGAGTCGAGCGTATTTCGTTTTCTTATTCCTAACTGGTGTAGGGAGGCGGGGAGAGAGGCACTATCTATAAATCTATGAAATTCTGTGTTTGAGCCAAAACAAAAAAAAACTTAATACGAAAATCTAAAATCTCATATTTTAACATAATTACATCTTAAATTAACGCTTTAGGTAGACAAATATATAAGCTATGAGATAAAAAAAGAGAGCAATAGTGCACCCCGGAGCTTGTGCTTTCAGAGAGAAGAGGAAATAAGTAAAGGCACACATCCAAACACTCAACTTCTAACGCTCTATCGAGACCTTCACCAAAAATTTATCAATGACTCCTCCTTTCCAAAAAGACTCACGAGAAATGTACACATATACGAGCGTGTGAAAGAAAAAGATAAGATATTGGCTCGTCTGTCCGTGCCTTTTATCATTCGCACAAGGTGTATACTAAAAACGGCAAAGAGACTTAGTAAATACTCTCCTTGATATACAAATGTTGGTATAGTCTCGAATTCACATCTTTAACCTAAACCACTTCGACAATACATTAATCTTAACATATTTTGCTATGATCGTATTATTCTTGACTGAGTTTGTTGGAATGTGTCTCCGTTCGTATTGCTCGTCAAAGCACGAGGAACCCTATTTCTGCGAGGCGAAAATAAAATATAGATAAGTAATAATAGTGTGAATATGAACACTTAACGATAACCTATATAGTAATGAACACACTCGCGCCACTTTTATAACTTTCGAACCCGAAAGCTCCGCTCAGAACACTAGTTAACATAGTGAGACCTCGGTCGTTAATCAGTGAGATATCTATCGGCTCGCGTTTAATTATATATATAAAAATAAAGAATATAAATATAAAAATTAGATATAATGGTACGGTGAAACGTATAGGGCCCTCGGTCGCTACCATATCACGAAACGATACGTGTACAGCAATATGAAACGTCATAGCTACCGATGTAAACAAATGCGATAGGTATACGTGAACTGCGTAATATAATTTACTTTGAGTGATTGCTAATTTTTTCATTATAGTACGGTAAAAATGAAAAAAATAGACGGCATTGAAATTTTTATAAGTATTACAGCATAACCCGGTATATATATTGTATTTATACGCAAATAGTATATTATCTTTCCATTTGAAGCTAGAATACGTTATGTAATCGTGAATTCGTGAGGTGTATTTCTGTGTCGTGGAATATGAGAATCGCTGCGTTTCGGATGGGTAAGTTAAGCGTAATGATAAATATTTTTTCATTCTCGTTGTTGGTGACTCATAAGAGAGTCAGTCGAGCCATGGTGGTAATCTAAGTAATGGAATAAGAGGATGCGGGGTTAATAGCTTCACTAGGTAGGCAGTGGGTTATAGGAAGCCTCAACGGTGAAAGCGAGTAGCCGTTGGGCTCAAAATTATCACAGCCGTGGTTAGCTGAATGACTCTATGTAACGTATTTAGGTGATATTGATATGTGTCTAGTATATGCATGTGTTATAACTGTTTATAACAAGCTCAAGTAGAAGGTTATAGTGGTAAATGAGTACAGTATAAGTATTAATAGTTAGAGAATGAGTTGAAAAGTCACAGGGTTTATAAATAAAAATAGAATAAAGTCGGTAGTGAAAAATTGTGAGAATCACACCAAGCTCGAAAGCCGCGGCACCTAGGGCGTTGTCACTGCGGACCGGCCAGGATCGCAGGCGTCGAGTGAATGCCGCTGCTTGCTGCCGGAGTTATCACGAATCTTATGCCGAGTGTCATTACGAAGTATTGTCAGAAGTGTCGTGTTTTCGACGGCTGTTACAGCGTATTACATCTGTTGAGCGCGTTCGGGATATCAATCATCTTCGGTACTGGTTAGAGATGCAGTTATTGAATTATGTCTGCAGTATAGCGCCAGTTATATTCTTTGCTAATTTGAATTGCTATAAGAGGGTTATCATTATGTCGATGAGGAGTCCAGGTTATAGGCAGGAGATCGAAGTGTGGAAGAGATACAGTAAGAAGAACGAGAGCTGTCAGTAGATTATAATACAGCGAGACCATCCCGGCTAATATGTCATAAAACCGCTTAAAACTAACCGCTAGTTAGGTGTTGGCAAACTGACGCTTGCGTGAGAGAAACATAAAATTAACCCACGCGTGAAAGACTTCTAGCACTCATGTCTTAGGGGTAGAAGTATATTAGTGAAGATATTCGAGGGCGAATACGATAATGGATTACAGCTACTGCTCTGCAATACTTATTATAATGGGATACAGTTACTATGAGTGGAGCTGCAGGAGCTTGTGAGACTAACTTAAAGATATAAGCGTTATACGTAGGTACTTTACCTGATATCATCGTATTCGGTATCATATACGAGCGGAATATATATGATCCGCTTTATATCACAGGGAGTCAATTTCGTAAACAACAGTATCATCTCGCATACAGACAGAAAAGTTGCAGGACGTGCTCTTAGAGCTAGACCATATTATCGTTTAAAACGGACTTATGTTAAAATAATCCTTACAGACATTTAACAAAGAAAACTAATTTTTAAAACAGATATCAAAGAAATTCTACACTTGAGTATCGTTATAATGGATTCTAGTTAGGAAATCCATACCGTCTTTTTACGAGAACTCCTCGATTAAGCAATCAATCTCGATCGGAATTAGCATAAACAAATTGTCAATTTTAATAATTGGATTGCATATGAATTCTGTTTTCCACAAAGATAATTTAAATTGCTTGAAGAGAATGTCGATGTGGTCTGAAATTGAACATAACACATGTAGACACAAGAAACATCAATGTACTTAATGTAAATAAAATCGTAATATTATTTGGTATCTAAAAACAATTATTTTCCATTAAACAAAAAAGTATACCTAGGTGATTTCTGCTGCCAACTTTCCCGAACCCAGGAAAAAGTCAAAGGTATCGATGTTAGGAGCCCTTTCAGCGGAGAGGTCTTATTCCCACAAGTCACTCACGAAGCTGACTGGTTGTAGTACACCTAGATGAAATAATATGAAAGCGGAGAGAATTTATTTTTCAATAACCCGCCACGTGAAAAATGTGAGTAATCTTTCGTCTGTCAATTTAGATGTGTGCGTTAAAATTGCTGTATGGCGTTGGTGTGTCTTCTGTTAATCCGTCCGCGGTTTCAATTGTAATTACAGTTGATATGATCAAAAACGTTCTCTCTTTGTTATAGGGAAAAAAAATTAATGCCACAGGTTATGAGAGATTATATTTGTTAAACACATGTTATATAGGTTAATATATATTCTTATAAAAAATAATACATATAAAAAGTCTGAAAACCAGATATCAAATAAAAAACAAAGCAAAATACAGAATAAATTACTACCTAATAATAATTTTAAGTACTTTTTACTACAAATAATATTGTAAAAAGATAGCCCGATAAAAGAAAAAAAATCACAAAAAAAACTCAAACTTAACTAAAAAAAATTCATAGTTTAAATGTCAAAACAGCATTGCAATAGTACAAAAGACTTAAATCCAGGGAAGAACGCAATCTCATTTATCCAATTATGAAAAAATGGAAAAAATAAATCGCAGTGTGGCCGAACACGCCTCTTTTGCAGAGCTATTTCAAAAGACCAGCAAAAAGAAAATAAAAAAACATTAACTGAAACTCAAAAAATACCTAAATTTTTTTTCGTTACCGAGTATAAATACAAAATGCTTTCAAATAAGAGAAAAGGTACAAAATATTACCGCAATTTGCTATCAATTCCGAAAAAAACCATGACGATTAACTAAAACGGGACGAAACGAAAGTCAATGGTGAAAAATTTTTATGCTCGAAAGTATCTATTAATGTGAAACTGATTCTGTGTTGCGGTCATGCCCCAAAAATTATGTAGCAGAGCTTTGTTTTGGCAGAACGTACCGACTATATCCCAAGTCGCGACATCAGTCAAGAAAGTGACTATAAAACGCATTCTAAACCGAATTCGGGAGATAGTATATATTTTAGATATCCAAAAAAGTAAATTAAGAAATCGGTTAAAAAATACCTCCGCAGAAGAAGAATATGACGCAATATTTTTTGTGCTCTCATTAAAATTCTAAAACAGAATTCAGAGACTTTATAGGGATAGTGCCCTAGCTGGAGCAGTAAACCAAAACTCCGGCCCCCGTTAGAACAGTTCGCGCGAAGATGAGGGATATACAAGCACCGGAAAACAATATGTTCCTTGGACACCGCGTCACCAGTTATTATATTTAAAAAGTTTTTTAAAGAAACACCAATGGATAGATAATGTATAAGGAAAATGAAAAGAAAAGAAATGAAAATATGAAATCGCCCCGCGCACGCACGTTAAATTAATCAGTTCCATAATCTTAAACGTTCCATGCAGCAAAAAACGTCCCCTGTCATAAACCATCCTTGAGAACCAAGTTTTGGTCACGACGTTTTCTATATAGACCCAGATAATCTTTCACGAGTGAACCACTGCACCTGTGATAGATGATCGCGCTCTCGTGAAAATGTGTCTCCTTTAAATTAAAACACACAGAGATCGAATAAGAAAACGGTAATATCGACTCTGGGAGTCTTGTATATTAGATCCATGGCGAGTTTAAAATGAATAATACCACTCGCTTATTTATTCGAACGTTTGTAATGAGCTAATGAGGCTGAACTCTCGAATCACCACGACCTATACGTCCCGATGCGTAGCCAGATTCAATGTTCGTCACGCAACGAGAGCGCTCTCTACACTCTCGAGTTCTCTAATAATATTGCAGAACAAATATAATATAATAAAATACACTAAGGAGCAATGCACCAGCGGAGATACGATAGTAAGGCCTTTTGTAATTTAGACTCATTCAGCTGCTGACCACATTTTATATAATGTCACAGAACTCGCATAATGAGCTCGTGATGCAAAATGAAACATATCTCAATATTCACCTTAGTTAAAAATAGAAGTACGCAAATCGATTGACGTCTCGCTCTTAGTGAGCGAACATGCGAAAAAGGATCTCTCCGTCCGGAATTCTCGCTATTGTGATTAGTTATACTTCAGATTAGAGTGATTGGACATAAAATAGAGAACTCAAGTACATTAGGAGTTTTATAAAAAAAGGATACAAAATGTGGCAAAACTGGACGCCTGTTTGCAATTAGAAAAAAGATGCAAGGAACAGTATGCACGTGTGTGCTAAATATTGAGGGTGGGTGCGGCGAGTATATACTTATTGTGCGCACACTAATTTAGTGATTGATCTTATCATATCTTTCCATTGATCCGAACGCTGAGTGCACATGAATTTTAGATTTATCACATAATCTAATTTATAGGTGTTCTGTTGATATGCGAGGATGTATTTCCGGAGAGTAGTAATGAGTCGAAAAGTATTGTAAAAAATATTGTCCTTTGTTGCATGGTTCCTAACGACCGGGAAACTAACGTAAAGAGAACTAAGGATTGAGAAGTCTAACTTTGTTGTGAATGGCGTCACCACGTCCTAGTGTTGTGGAAAACGATATGTGGGAGGTAAACAGGTATCAGAGAAACGCAAACCTTATGTAATAGTGAAGAGTGTATGATACAGTCGAAATCTATTTGTCGGTATGAATCAAAAAAGTGTACGTAGCAAAACTGTAAGATTATCATAGACATAGACTCAAAAGAGGTGGGTAATGGTAAGGACAACTTAGTAGAGAGTTTATATATATATTAAGACGGTTTTATAAATAAGAATTGAACAATTTAGGAAGTCCTGAGTAAAAAAAAATGTGGATAGAACATAAATTTAGAGGCGCATCAAGCGGGAAACGAAAACAACCCTGTATTGGGATGACTACGAGGCTCATCGTTAAGGGAATAAAGAGACCACAATAATGCTCCTGGGAGGAACTCACGACTAAATTCACTGCATTTTTTAAACACTTTAATCTAAGGTGGACTACAAGAAACAGGTCGCAGAAAAAAGAAAGAAGGACTACTAAGAATCAGTGTATCACCCTCACGACTAAATCTGTTATAACTAAACCTACCTGATAGATCTCACATCTAGTCTAATACGTGGGATAAGTTCGCGTATATCATACAGTATAGGAAACAGCACTCCCGGAGTGATCAAATTATTTCTCCAATACCCCCTCGGCGGCCGAGAGACAAAGACATAGAGGAGAAAGAGTCCTGTTTATTCTTTCAATCGGGGACCTCACTATCTAAACTACTCAGAAATTTTTTAGTAGTGATGAACGAAATACAGTATCGATAGGACCACTAATGGCACCAATCCCGACCGACTTGGAAAGAAGCGGTCCTAGACCAGATTCGTATGAAAATGTACTTTTTGAACAAAATACACAAGCCCTCTTTTCATATATAGACCCGTCGAGGTAACACCAATGTTCATACCTCGGTATAGTAACTGATGCTGTCAGTGTTTTACGTTGCCGATGAGGTTATATTCTCTCTCGTGTTACTGATCTAACTCGTCTCACATCCACGTGGGACAATATACAGGGTACCCACGTAACATTATAGGGTATGGAAAAGCAGAGTATATTTCAGAAAACACAGTCGAGGCCCTAATTTAATAGACAGGTGATTAATAAAATTGTAAGCTCATCTAAAGTAATTTTATTGATACACTCTCAGTTATTATAAATTAGGTACATCAGCAAATAGGGATCGTTACGCCGCATGAACTAAAATCAAGAGTAAACCAGAAGACCGTCACGGTTTTACCAAATACAAAAAAAAACCTCTAAATAAAACAAAAAAATTAAAATGGTTCAAATCATGCGGATATTAAGACATTTATGAAGGAACATAGTAAGCAGAATCAATAGAGCACACGTAAGCAAGCCACATGGGCCTGTCGAGACTGTCCCAGGTCAAAGAAGCCACACTCATATAACGAAGGGCGAATCTCATGCATCATACGCAAGCCAAAAGTATCCTACAAAGGCAACCCATAAGGGGCTTGAGTCAATTATACTAATGTACACTACCAAATTGCACCTGAAACACAATTTGGCTTAGTCAAAAACATTATATTGTAATATCGAGAAGTTTAGATAGGTATGAGGAGTAGAAGGTATTAGAGGCTGCAAAAACCATTTGGAGGAGAGAGACCACCCAGGCACGAAATGCGGGGCCTCTTTGTAGATGAATAACGTTAAGGAAAGTAGAAAAGTTTAGAGGAGAGTCAGAATTAGTCCACACCCATATGTTAAAGTACCGGAGGGATAGTATTTGTGGGCGATTAGTGCAAGGTGTGGTCACACTGAGTGAATGATAATTGATAGTAATCACTGATAGCACGGAGCAACGTGACTAATTGGTCCACATAGCATGAGAGTAGACTACAAGTATTTATGAAATCTAACGCGCATGAGTCTTAAAAACATTAATAACTAGCTTTTAATCATAGAGAAAGCCCGCGCGCAATTTGCTTGTCTGAAAATGGGGTGCTTCCTTCTCACTCGAGCGGCTGCCCGCCAGTAGTAGTAAGCATGAGTGGTATGAGAGGCTTAGTTGCGTAAGGCGACGACGCCTGGGACTGATCCTGCATTGCTGATATATCTTCTCGGGCAGGTACATCACCTCGACTACCGCTTAGTAAGAGTGGACAAGTGGAGAAATATCTGTAGCTTGCGTGGTTGTGGCGGCAGCGCCTAGTCGTTCCGATACCGGCCCTCTCACTGCGACCACCGGCAGTGTGGCCCTGACCAATTAAAGCCGTGGGCCAGGAGGCAGTAAAAAATGTATATACTAATAGAGTATATCTACGTAATCTATATATATAATATATAATATATATATTATTATATATAGTATAACTTACCAGTGTAAGGTGTATATTCGAGGTCGTAGCTGCATAATTTGATAAAGATATAGTTTAGGATATAGGTAGTGAAGACATTAGTTACGTATATAGGTCATACAGGCTCGAGCCTGCTGACTTTAAGGCGATTGCGAGTTGCTGAGTAACTAAGGTAACGTTATTGCAGGCTAGAGGTTCCAGTGATGGACGACCGGAAGTTAATTAACGAAGAACCGCCGAGACCGCTGAGTAAGTATACGCTATAAGAAGTCTAATAGAGTTTGAGGAGTGTTGAACAGTGATTATTACAGTCGTAACACAAGTAAGGTATCTAAATTATGTATATGTATATAATTTAGTAAGATTAGGGTCTATATAGGTAGTATATATCTGATAGCGCGATTTGATGTAAGAGTATAAAGGATTCATAAATATTATTATCAGTGAATGATAGGTTAGTATGCTAGGTTTATACGTGTCAAAGTACATAACTTAGTGATATTATAGCTTGCTTAACTAATACGTATAAAGTAGAGTACTAATAGATTAATAATAGTATATTAATTAGGTAATCATGCGCTCACTATATTATATTTTTTATATTAAATTGAGTATATTAATAGTATGATTATAGAGTATGTTATTCGTACGTGATATAGAATAGATAATCAGTGGACGCAGTATTATACCGTAATGTGCAATCCAATGCAAAGCATATTATTCATATAATATATATATATATAATACATATATATTATATATATATATATATATATAATATATATACTTATATATAGCGATTATATATATATATATATATTAGTATAACTATAATATGCGATATGCGATATTAGACACACACGTGAGAGGTGTAGCCAAGAAAAAAAATATGTAAATCAAGGATTCGATTTGATTAGATATTATTATTTCTGAGCCTGTGCTCGAAATCTAGCGAGACATAGATTAAGCTGCCATCCTTTTCTTTTATTATCTGGAATTAGCATGTTTAATATATTAAATTGAATTAAAGTTCATTGACAATCATAAAAAAAAATAACAGTAATTATTAAGTTCAATAGATTCTGACAAAATATCAATATTTTTTTCTCAATCAGTTTCTTTACATATCTTTCATCCCTATGTAATAGTATTAAAACAGTAGTGCCAAACCTCTCACATATAAAAGGAATCAATCTACCAAAAATTGTTGTTTAAATTCGTTTTAGGACTGATTAAGTTTAGGGTATGATAACTTTTTTTGATTATACACAGTAAATTTGTGTCTACTTAACCAAAACTCAATACAAAACCTTACTGATTTTTGTTTTTAAGGTAAAATTTAATTTTTTTTAACATTTGGCAACATTGCTTTTAGGAATATCAAAAGATCGGTTAATTTTAAAAAAATATCAATCAATCAAAATAACAAATGTCGAGATATAATTAACAGGGAAAACTAGGAAAACATTGAGTATTATTTATCCCTACAAAAAAGTTAAAATTAGCAGACTTTTTTCCTCTGGTACATTAATTTTTTATTCAACATATGTATAAATTAAAATGTAAGTGAAATGATAAAAAGAACCCATCAAAGTTTTATACTATTTTTATAAATTATAAGTTAGTTTTAATACAATAATTACGTAAATGCTAGTCACTTTCTGTACATAATTACCCAGTATTCATATTATTTGGACTTAAACAGTACCATACAATTACCAAAATAAAGTAGATAATCACACAATGTTCATGTGACATGATATGCAAAATCCACACTGCACTCTAAGCAGGGATAGAAAAAAAAAAAATAAATGAAAAAAATTTAATGATTTTTTACTTGATTTTTTTATAAATAAATGATTTTTTTTTATTTTATTAATTTTTTTTATTTTTTTATTATTTTTTATTTTATTTTTATATTTAAGTGATTTAAATTCAATAGAAATAAAAAATTAAAATAAAACTATATATATTAAATATTTTTTTTATGAAAAAAAGGTTTTTAAAAAAAAATAAATAATTTACATTTTTTTTTTCAATTTTTCAAGCCATATTGGCATTGGTAACCGTAAAGTCTGTACATCTTTAGTATGGGACTGGATAGTCCGTGCTAGAGTGGAGGTTACACTTCAGTCATGAACGCACGTGCGTTGTTGCTTGGTCTCATTTGTTTCCATTGGTAAGATTTTTGAAAAACCCAAGAGTTAAGGGCCTAGGGCTAAAAAATTGAAAAAAAAATTAAGGCCAGAATGCAGACTAATTATATATTGTTTTTGTATAATGTCATATAATAGATTTGTTAGGCCAGTATTTAAATATTTTCTACAATATTAGCACCCTTATTAGAAAAGACATATGTTGGAGGGCGCAATGAAAGTAACAAGGAGCTAGATTTTTGGCTTTGGGGATAAGAATAGGCGGTAAAAAGTTGTCTAAAGATAAGCCCATGCCGGGCTTTCTTAATTATTATTTCTATTTATTATTTTATGGGTTGACTGGGAAACATTCTAGAGGGGCCAAATGCCAACTTCTTAAATTATTTATTTTTTATTGGCTGACTGGGACAGTCTACAAAAAAAAAAAGACATGCAACTTCTTAAGTATTATTCGCTATTTATTACTGAGGAGTTGACAAGGCGAACATTACTACTAAAGGGGTCAATTGCGGCATATCTTAATTATGCTATTTTTTAATGTTAATTTATTATTGTTGACATGGGACAGTCGCTAGATAGGCCTCATGCAGACTTCTTAAGTATTACTTAATTTAAATATTGATATTTTTTATGAGTGATCTGGGACATCCTAGAGAGGGCCAATGCGGCTTCTTAATTATTAATCTTTATTGGGGTTACTTGGCAGGTCTTAAACAGAAACAAAATTTTCAATATAATAAAGTATATTTCTTATTTATTAGAGTTAGACTGGGACATTCTTAGAGGCGTCAAAAGCGGTTTTTACTTCCTTAATATTCATTTTTAATTATTTAACTCTTTATATATATTAATTATTGGTTGACTGGGACAGTCTAGAACTAAGAAAGGCCTATGCTGCTTCTTAAGTATTATTCTTAATTATGGGTTGACTGGGACATTCTAGAGTGGCCAATGCGGCTTTTTAAGTATTATTCTTGTTTATTATGGGTTGACTGGGACATTCTAGAGAGGTTAATGCAGCTTAATTATTATTCTATTATTATTTAGAATAATAATTAAGAAGCTGCATTAACCCCTCTAGGAATGTCCCAGTCAACCCATAATAAATAGCGAATATATATATAGCTTAAGAAGAGGCTGCATGGTCATTAAGACAGTCCCCCAAAATTTTCAACCAATAAAAATTAATAATTAAGAAGCCGCATTGGCCACTCTAGAATGTCCCATTAAGACATTAAGAATATAGAGACAGTAAGAAAGCGCCACAATGGGCCTGTCAAGACTGTCCCAGTCAACCCACTAACCAAACATGCTCATGCAAATCCACAGTGTTGTTGCTGTGAGCCTGTGAGTGAGGTTGTGTTAAATTTTGCTCTCAAATTTTACTAAATTATAATTTGTGTATATTGAAAAGTTGAATTTAGTAAACCACAATTAGTGTTGTGTATCTAATTACACTAGCTGTTGTGTGATTTAAAACACCTACCAGTCATTACAAATCTGTTATATTATTATTTTGTGAATGAATTTAAAATTTGATAGCCTAACCCTAGGCCTGATTAGATAAGAGATTTTAAAACTTGATAGCACTAAACCTAGGCTAACATAAGTAAGAGATTTACTGTTTTCTGTGTCTGGGTTTATTTTGGATTCTTAAATAGATAAAGACTGTATTTAAATACAGTCTTTAATTAAATTGTTACTTTAATTTAGTGATAATTTGAATTAAAATTAGGTGTGAAGTATGACACACACTAATTTAAAATTATACCTTTATAAACTTTTTTATATATCCCTGACCATAGGCAAAGCCCATAAAATTAGGGCTTGTTTTTCAATTTTTTATCTATTTAAAGAAGCTTTAAGTATTTTCTTTTTTAAGGCTTTAGTGATTTTAAACTGTAGTTGGTAAAATAATAGGTAACAGGTTAGTAAAAAAGCTAAATAAATTTAAGATGTATGCTTTGTGGTGATAACTGTGGGACTGTGAGAGTGAATATGTGTGAATAGCTGCCCTGTTTTGTGTTTTGAAAGCAGAGAATGTGTTGTTAATGAAGGAGATTGCAAGACTGAGTGAAGATATGCATGGATTGAAAAGAAAGAAGTATTTGAGTTGAGAAAAGGAGGGATAGTGGTTAGATTAAAGGTTAGTTAGGTATATGTCTTGAGGTTGAGTTGAGTGGTATGCGGGCTAGGGTATGAACAGGAATTAGTGATTCTAGGCAAGAAGATGAGGGGAAATAAGGATAAAGTTAGTTGATAATTCAGGTCTTTGAGATGAATATAAGAGTTTGTAAGGAACTAAGAAAAAAAGAAAAAAATAAATATTTTTAATAAGATTGAGGATCTTCGAAAAGTCAGTCAGCCCTGTGAAACGCTGCAGTAACAGGTTTGACTGTTTCCAGATGGGAGAGGGATCAGAGGGTGGCCGGCAATGGTAATGGTTGAGTTTTCCGTGAAGGAGAAGACTGAATAACATGTGGTAGATTGGAGACTCTCATTACACAGTGATTTACCTAGACAGGATTTTTCAACAAAGAAAAAAGAAATAAAAAGGAAACCGATTGAGAGTATGTTACTCCAGGGTGCCAGAAGTTTTGGGGGGTGATATCGTGAAAATAGGATAGATAGAGAGATTGATTCTTCAAATGTTGATTCAGATGTGATTTGTGGCCATGTGTTGGGTACAAAATGATATTAGGACATAGAAGGTCAAAGAAGATAATTAATAGCAGATTTAAAGGAGATTGATATTCAGCCAGAATGAAAAAGCTAGTGGAAGAAGGTGCAGGATTTCTGGGATTTTACCTAGGTTGGGTGCAGGTCAGGAATAGGGGAGTAGGGCTTTAGGTGGTGTAAATGAAAGGGTAGGGAAATTATGTTTTTCAGAAAAATATAGGTTTTTTTGGTGTAAGGTGTTGAGCGTTTCGAGACTGTGGACTATCACTTAGAGTAATCCATTGCAGCCGGGTATCCTTTTCTTTTCAAGTACCGAGTTTGGAAAGACTTTGTTTTAGCATAAAAACTAGGTACAAGTTGGGGGTGGTGGGCTTAATCATCAAGATACAAATAATAGCAATGGTAAATATAATAGTGGGGAGAGATAAATAAAGCTATGGTTGTTACAGGTTCAAATAATGATGATGATAATAATAATAAATAAATGAACAAATTTCGAGTATCAAAGTTTTTACACAAATGCTCATAATGAGACTTAGAAATAAAAAAAGATGAGCTGAATTAGTCACACCATAAATTAGAATCTAGACATTATTTTGCATAACTGGAAGGGCATGGGTTAATGAAAGAATTATATGGAGACTTTAGCCTTCAGGGAAATAGAAATAGACCCCCGGGATTATTCACTTTTTAGTGTTATATCAGGTAGAGGAAAGAAGAGGGTGGTGGAAGTGGCGAGTTTTTTGTTAATAGAGCATACAATATATTCAATCTGTATTAATGGACTGACTTTAAAGATGAGACTCATCGATATTGAACATAAATGCGGTGTGGGGTAGATATTCTTATATAGCACATAAGTCATTTGAATAGGGAGGCAATTTTTATGACCTCCTATGGGCCAGATAGTCAAAGAAATTAAGATAGTTAAAATTGTGAAAGAAATAAGAGGCAGCATGCCACAGAGTAAAAGAAAGGTAGTAAGACGTCATCTAATGGGCATGGAATTTTAATTTTCCGGGCTTCATTATTGGGATTTGAGTTGCCTTGTCTAATATGCGACCATTAGTATTGTTCGCATGCATGTAAATTGTATACTAGATACTTTTTGACGCCAGAATGGTCAAGGAACCCACAAGAGTACGATGCAACCTAACTGAGATAACTTATAATTAACTAACCGAGATGAAAGTTTTGGTGGATGAAGTTAGACGTTGAGGAGGAATTTATAGACTTAGATGACCATAATAATAATGTTAGAGTTAATAATTGAATGTGATAAATTTGCAAAGGAATGTTAAAGAAGTTAATAAGGAAAAAGATCTTAGATTTCCGTCGACTCTGTCGATTTTATATTTACCGACGAATTTCGAAGACATGCTTAGTTCAGAACAAAACTAACTTGGGACACGTACACACTTATATGTACAAAATAGTATGTGGGAACAAAATTTTAAAAGCAATTTTACCTCGCAGAATATTGAGTTCAGTTCAAGGTATCGTTCTAAAAGATAAAGACCCATTAGGATATGGCGTGGGCCAACTAAGAGAAAAGCCTTTTGGGTGGAAATTATTAGGAGAGATGAGAGATAAAAATTAATCAATGAAGAAGCGTAGATTGGTTTAAAAGTATTCAAGGGTAGTGAAAAATAGGGGAGGATAGGATTTTAGAAAAATTATTTTTTAGGAAATAATATGACAATCTAAGCATAAACTTAACCAATCAAATAAGAAAGGCAAGAAGAGAGGCAGAAATTAATTAAAAGCTAGGAATAAGTAAATAAGAATCTGAAGAAGTTTTTTTTTAGCTTTTTATACAATTTTAAAAGTAATGAACTTAAGGAGACGATTGAGGTGGTCCGAATTACAAAATTGGATGAAAATTTAGTTGAGTTCAGATAAGGAAATGGTCATCATTTTCAATGCTTATTTTGCTTTAACGTTTACTGAGGAAAGATTTCTGTAGAAATTTCAGGTATACCTAATAAGTGTTCTTTGTTATGCATGTAACAAATAGACCTACAGAAAGAATTGGAATTTGATGTAAAAGATATAAAACGTTTATTAGAACATGTTGATGATCCAGTAAAGCTGCAGGCCCTGAATGGTATAATTATGGTAGAAATATCTGAAAGGAGAGGGGTAAGTATCCAGTATTGCAAAGGCACTGCATTTGATGTTTTAAGAAAGCGACTATAGCATTTGGTGAGGGTACCAGATGACTGGGAAAATGCAATAATGTTGTGCCTATTTAGTAAAGAAAGGTAGGTAAGGGAAGATTTGGGTAAATTATAGCCAGTTTGCTTTACATCGTCTGGGCGTATGTAAATAAAGGTTCTGGAAAAAAAAGTTACTGAAGGACAGGTCATATTAGAGAAACTATTTAGAAGATAAACAACATGGTATTAGTATGTAGCGATACTGCCCAGCAAAGACCGGTTCAGAAAGGGTAGAGTATGTCAGAACAATACCTTTTAGAAATTTATGAGGAATTAACATTAGCTTGACTGTAATGCGCACCGAGGAGATTTACCCAGGTTGATGATATGTAATAATCGTTAAGACTTTAGTAAACGCTTTTGATAAGGGTTCCCGCACAATATAAGAGGCGTGATGAACAAGGTTTTTTGCATGATTGTGGGTATAGTGGAAGTGGTACACGTGGTTGGATTTAAAGAGTGGTTGCAGAATAGAAAACAGTGTGTGACAACTACTAATGGCAATAAAAGTCAATACCATGGGAAAATAGTGAGAGAGTGTGTCCCACAGGCGTTCTGTGATGGGCAAGCCACCTATTGTTTCCTTGGAAATAAATAAATGATTTAGATCAGGGACTTTAAATGGCAAGGTTTTTCTAGTTTGCAGAATGTACTAAAGTGGCCCACCTTAGTTCAGGGAATAGTGAGGGATGCACATATAAGATTCAAAATGATCTTGATAAGACTTCTTGGGGTTGGCAGATAAGTGGGCAAACCAAGAACATGAAACTTTTAATAGTAAAAAAGTGTAAGGTTCTTCACTCACCTAGGTCACATTAAATAATAAAGAGTTTTAACTAATTTCTAACATGTTGCGATTGGCTTGAAAGTCTAGTGGACCAAGAAAAAGATTAGGTGTGATTATAAGCGGAAAGATAATTTATGTGTGGAATTGAAAAAAATCAACTACGTAGAGAACTATAGATAAAAAAAAAACCGCCAATTCTTGGGGCGTTCGTCTAAAATAATACTTATAATGATACCGGGAGCAACACCTATTCCATATACCGTGCCATCACAAAGAGACCCTTTTTTAAATATTGCAATCAAGTCACACTCATAACAGACCTCGCTGTGGCAGACTATTCCAAAATTTAAGCCAAAGTTACGTTGAATACAGAGCATCCCTTAAATTCGAGGTTTCAATGAATGACTTCTTCTAGATTTTCCTTATTAATGTTTCATTCTATTTTAGCACGGTGTCCATCGGGGGGGCTGGCAATACTAAATATAAAAATATTTTAAATTGGTCTTGTATTTAATTCAGAGGTGAGATTGTTCGTATGCTTAAAGTTGAACCCGCAAGTTCCGAATCTGAGAATCGCCTTTCTATTGAAAAAACATTCCTAACGTCCTTTCATGCCTCTCCTCTAGCTTCTTACCTCTCAACCCGCAGAAATCAATAAGCCTTGTTGCGCCTAATGTGCAACACAGTCGGCTCTAGCAATATCTAAGTCTTTCTTTGTAAATAAGGGGCCCAAACTTTGCGCAATACTCTAATACTGGCCTAAACATAGCTATTATATGCAATTTACTTATAAACTTCACTTTTGCCTTCTGTAAACAACAATGTGCAAAATTATATCATGCCCAGGCATTTTGCATTAACTTTAATTTAGCTTTTATTTTCTAAGCTTCCAAACACTGATTAGCCTACTTCTCAAAATTACTGCTTATAATCACAATCTAAAGCTTTTGTTCTCCACTTTGGGTCCACAGCCTTTTACAAGCCAATGGCCATCCCATTCGCATATCGTAAAGTTAAAAACTTTTAAATTTAATAAAAGAAATAAAAGGAGTGGGTTTGCGAAAATTTTTTAATCCTTATAGTACAACTAAATGGCAATAAAAATCATACATGGGAAATAGTGGAGTAAGAGTGGTGTCCCCAAGCAAGGGTTTCGGTGGCTGGGACCGACTATTTGTTCCTCATAATATAATTGATTTAAGAGAGCCAGGGACTTAAAATGCAAGGTTTGCTTAAGTTTTGCAAAGATGATACTAGAAAGTGGCACCTCAAGTTAGGGAATAGTGAAGGGGATGATAAAGAATTTCAAAATGATCTTTGATAAAACTTCTTGGGTGGGAAGATAAGTGGGCAAAGACGTGGCAATATGAATTTTAATAGTAAAAAAAGAGTAAGGTTCTTTCACCCTAGGTTACTCAAGATAAAAAGTGTTTTAACTAAGCGATATGAATCGGGGATTGGCTTGAGGGCTGTGGACGCAAGAAAAAAAGATTTAGGTGGGATTATAAGCAGTAATTGAATTAAGTAGCTAATCAAGTAAATTGTGGCACGAGGTTTTGGTGCCCCTTATTTAAAAGAAAGACGTTAGATATGCACGAAAGATGCAACATAGAGCAACGGAAGAATGAAATTTCTGATTTCTGGTTTAAGGGTAAGAGCTATGAGGAGAGGGCTGAAGGAGTTTAGGAATGTTTTTCAATAGAAAGGCGATTTCTCAGAAGGGGCATTGAATACAAGTCTAAAAATATTTACATACTTTGGATGATACGGGGACCAATAAATTTTTCATAGTAGAGCAGGGACAGGTGACCAATGTTATATATACAGAAAATTTAAAAAGAAGAAACCAATCGCCATCTTGATATAAGAAAAGCATGTATTCTATTTGTTAAATGTTGGAATAGTCTGCCAGAGGAAGCGTTGTTGAGTGGTGACTTGATTGCAACTTTAATAAAAGGGTTGGATACAGTTTATGGATGGGTTTGGGTATCAAATATAATAT